>WNYA01003080.1:0-29558 GCA_019512145.1 Engystomops pustulosus | reverse complement strand
GTGATATGCAATTCCCAAAATGGATGTTTCAAAAGTATCTTCTCCTTAAAGGAGATCTACCACCAGGATTAAGGATTGTAAACGCAGCACACGTACATGCTGGTGTGAGCCCCTTCTGTCAGGACCTGCTCTTCTTTAAGCTTCCTTTACCCTTGTTTTCAAGAAAAAGAGGATTTAAAAATTATGCAAATGATCCTAAGGGCCTCCAGGCTCCATTAACACCTATGGAGCCTGGAGCCCCTTAGGCTCAATTGCATAATTTTAAAAGCCTCATTTTGTAAAAACCAATGCGTAAGGAGCTAAAATAACCACAGATCCTGTCAGAGGGGTCACACACCAGTATGTCAGTGTGCTTGGTTTACAATTCTTCATCCTGGTAGTAGATGTCCTTTAGAAACCTTCTTAAGAAACCCTCAGTCTTGAGTTGCTAATATGCCCCAGTATGGTCTTCTATGGGTCAATCTCTCACCTGTCCTCTGGATACTTGCGGACCAGTGACAGACTTTCTATACTTGAGTCTATGGAGATCCATGTACTAACGATTACATACACCAGAGACTCTGTTATGATGGACAGTACTACACTTTACTACTAATTTATTATCCCTGACACAATTATAATTCAGGAGCTCACATTTTAGCTTCCCTGACTGTGTCGTAATAAAGAATATAGAGGGAGAGTATAACGACAGACATCCCTCACATCCAGCAGAGTCTGTTCATACTGTGCTGAGGCATCATGGAAGTGTGAGCAAAGCAGAGAGGAAGAGAATGAGGGGGGTTTTTAGAAATCCAGATGTAATGTTTTTAAAGCAGGGGAGAGGCTACACTGTAAATAGATGTAATATGTCCCTGGGTCACAAGGTTTATTAAGTTGAATTTGTATGTAAGTCGGAACAGGTATATTATGTAAGTCTAACTCAGGTGTCCTTAAATAGGGGACCGCCTGTAACTACTTTCTAAGATATAGAACTGATATCCAGCTGCAGAATTTTATGGATTAAATCAAGTTTGGGGAAGTCATCTGCTGGTGCACCGAGGATGGTGCAAACTGTTATACACAGTATATAGGGGAGCACTTCACTATATTACCCCCACCACCAGCACTGTGAATGTGTAGCGTGGTGAGTAAATATAGCATATCCCTGGTGTTCTGTCCATGAATCATAGTGTGATGACTTCACACCGCAGTCCTCAGGGATACAACCTTGAAAAGATTGCTATGGAATCATGTTTGGAAAGAAGAATCAAAATCCTATCTGCTTTGTGTGTATCATAAAATTTTGTATCCTCTTACAAATTTCTGATACATTATTTTACACATATTTCGGTCACATCAGTAGTCAGCAATATGTGACTCCAGCTCATGTTTTACTACAACTCTCACCATGCATTGAATGGCACCGTTTTTAGGAAGCTACCCCTTATTACGAAAAAGAGATCCCTGTGGCATTCAGCTGACTACATAGTTATTGTATATTCAGAAGGAGTTTTTTTTGCTATTTAAAGGGATTGTCCAACAAAATTAGTTAAAATAATCCCTTTAAATATCCCAAAATTTCAGCCCCAGCATTGATATCTCTACTATTTTCAGTAGTAGCCTGTTACACAGCAGTCATTCATTGGCCTTAGGCTACCTTCACAGATACATGCCCGAAATCGGACCGTCGTTGTCTATTTTTCGCAGCCAATTTGCATCATTCTCCTAAAGTTACTATAGTCTATGAGTGAACCATGAAAATTGAGCTTACTAGGTCATGATCTAGTTTTTAACGGTTCGTGGGCGCAGATCCATTAAAAAGTATTGAATTTCGTGCCCTTTAAATGGTTGGAGATCATTTTTGGATTGAGAATTTTCCTGCAGAGATATCACTAAAAGTAGTGCCAAAGGATGGTCTCAGTTTTGCTACATCTGCCCATTCAGTTTTTCTGTGTAGCGTCCTTGCTGCGACGCTGGCAACGTGAGCGACGGAATGTGGAGCAGGTGATTGGCACAACTAATTTCAAGTCATTACAGAAAGAAAGGGCAGAAAGAAGTCTGGTTGTGGGAAAATGTGATTCTTTCCTTTTGTATTTGGCGATCCATTTCTGGGTGAATTGTGCCCAAATCTAAAGGTTTTTTTTTTCTATTGCGCTTAATGATGGACCAGTGCACCTTTTGTGATGCTGATCAGTTGTTTGAAAACAGGAGCATCATTAGGGAGTCCGTGCACGGGGCGGTTACATCACTATGTGCGCTGAACACTGGGACCTGCCAGCTTTATATCCAAGCATTGTCTTGTGGCCGAGCTGTCAGAATAGCTGGCAATAGCATTGTAAGCATCCCATTCCTCTTCTATGCGGATACTGTGAGGGCATGGACCAGAATGGGAGGAGGTCCTCCATACCCCAGTGACCTCTGATTCATGCAGCAGCCAAATATATCACTTCTTACCTTAATATGTGGGAAGTAAACACACACACACATATATATATATGCCCCATCCTGGGTTTTGCTCCTTCGGGAGTGGAAGCCATTGTGGTGGAAAGTCTGCCTACAAATTCTGTATTTAGCTCAAGGAGCTTTTAGGTAAACCTTTTCGCTCAGATTATAATATAAGAATCCATAGCATTACATATATTATATATACATACACACAGAGAATTATCATCAAGTTTCTGCGGTAAGACTGTTCTAGTTGCCCATGCTAAGCCAATCAGAATTCAGCTTTAATTTTATAAAGAGCTGTTGGAAAATGAAAGTTAAGCTCTGATTGGTTGCCATGGCCACCATGGTACACGATCGGATTGTGGCGCATCGGCGCTGGCATGCACGTGATGGAAATCGGGGGGCGTGGCTGAAGGAAAACCCAACGGATTCGGAAAAAACACCGCATTTAAAAAAAGAAAATGTGTCGCGGAGCTTGCACTTACCTTCACTCAGCCCGGCTCAGTGTATTCCAGTGCGTTTCGGGGAACTTCAGCGCAGCAGGGCCACCGGGTAAGTAAATCTGCCCCACTGTATTCATGCAGAGACATGTTTAATACAGGAAATGTATTGAAAAGTGGCTAACCCCTTTAAGGCTGATAAGATAATATAGAGGCATTTTTCTGATATTTTACAAAATTTCCTTTATTGACTTTTGTAAATATATTTTGTACTTTTGTATACTTTAATAGTCTAAAAGAAAAAACATTGCATATCTTTATAGGCACCCAAGTCACTTAGGATGTTTTACATCTTGTAAAAAATGTGATAATGGTCTCTCAGCAACATTACACATTAACAACAATTATTCTCCTAGATTACTAATGATCTCCCAGCAATTCCCCCAGAAGCTGATATTTTCTGTGCATCATGTTTGTTGATTACTGTGTATAGCGATTCAATTAATCTAAGTGCTTAAGTGTGGCGGGGGCAGCCGCCAGTGGTTGCGTTCGTACTCAGCTCCTCTAAGATACAAGACGCCGACGGCTGAGCATTCAGTGGCCTTCGTCCAATTTTAAGGATATTGAAGCCAACAACTTCCATCCCCATCTATTACTTTCCACCATCTGAATGTCTGCCCAACTTCAGGGCAGATAATCCATAACAATCATTTCATCTGTGTAATTTCATTAAATCCATTACCCTGATTAGATGCATTGACTGCTAATTGGTCCTCACTCCTGCAGATACAATGCGGGCGTGACACAATCGTCTGTGCGTCGTCTTTCCGTTACGTCTCAGTGTGTCCTTGAGAGTGGATAATTCAGACGTATTTGATATTGCTAATGCATTGTATTTAGGTGGAATGTATGTTTGTCTCAATATACAGGGCACCCAGGTTGGAATCAGCGATCTCATCTCATGCTTCATCTGTGACAATAGGATGGATAATGGTTTATCACATTGATTTATGGTGTTAAATCCATTGGACATAGAAACACCAAAATTTCTGATTTTTATGCAGCGAATACAAGACGGGGCTTTTAGGCTGAGCTCACATAGTGGAAAGAGCATTGCCATAATATCAATCCAAATCTTTTTTTTTTCCACATTATTTCCCAGGTCTTTTCCTTGCGTAAACTTTGGACCATAGGGCTCAGCAAAGTGTAGCCACTACAAAAAAACTACTACAGAAAACATCTACTTTAGCTTTAGCACATAAGAACTGGAGACATTGGGTGGAATTAATTAAAACTAGCATTTCGAACACCAGTAAACACTAAGAGGCTCTGACTTTTTAGTAAATGCAGAGGCAAATCCGCCAGTTTGGACCTGTAGACAAAGTCTGAACTGGCAGAATTTTTTACTATAATCTCCGCTGGAGACTATTGTAAATCCTAAATCCTTGCAGGGTGGATCTTTACACACCTGCATACTCTCCACCCAGCCTTCTCCCCACCCGGTCTCTACTCCACTGTGGGTGAAAGATGCCCAAAAACTGGCGGGTGGGCTAAATTCGTGTTTAAGGAATAATGAATCTCCCCCATTGTGTAATGACTGACTTGGGATATTTTATATTCTAAAATATGTAGAATTATACCTTGATTGGGGTTCAGGGAAAGGAATATTGGCAGTAATTATATTAGCTATGAAGCTAATTTAGAGCATCAGGGAGCCATGGGTTTCTTTGAGTCCTTATTAAAAGTCCCATAGTCCCATGATAAGACCTATCACTTTTAGAAAGCACTTCAGAAGGGTATAGGATGCTTTGGCACTCAGGGCCAGGAACCTCATTAGCCTTAGGCCAACACTATAAGTCGTGATATCTTATAGATAGGTGAACTGGTATGGAATTGCATTGGGGACCGGTAACTTTAAAGGACATCAACCTTCAGATTACCTGATGGTAGATGACTATTACATACCTCCCCATCCCGTCCCCGTGTGTCCCAAGCTTCCTTTGTTCTTTCTTTGCATGGTTGCATTTCTGTAAAAAAGGAGTTT
Organism: Engystomops pustulosus; assembly: GCA_019512145.1. NCBI lineage: Eukaryota > Metazoa > Chordata > Amphibia > Anura > Leptodactylidae > Engystomops > Engystomops pustulosus. The sequence continues at coordinate 24,647 of WNYA01003080.1, read as the reverse complement.
ATTAGTTATGCAAATTAGCCTTTGGTGCTCTGCAGAGCACCTTCAGGGTCCATTGCAATATAATTTATGCTCAGCCCTGTTCTGAGAGCCGTTGAGATTTGAAAACATTGCCAATGACATCACCGGCTCTCAGAACGTGGCTAGCATTATATCATCATCTTAGAAACTTATTTTTTACAGAAATGCAGCCATGGAAAGATATAAGAAATTAAACTTGAGATTTACGGAGATGGGGCGGCGAGGTATGTTATAGTCATCTACCATCAGGTAATCTGATGATAGATGTCCTTTAAGCAAAACCTTCAATGAAATGAATTTTAGAATTACAGCTCTAGACAAAAGATTATAGAAGGTGCAGCTGTCCCTACTCATTAAAGATTTCTTAGGAGTAGAAACCTTTTTCAGGGTCTCTCCCTGGGTGCCTATAGCTCCCATGCCCCAGCAGATGTAAGCATTCCATCTTATTCCTTCCATCAGATTATGGGGATCAGACTACAGAACATATGCTTGTCGTCTGTTACCATGGAAATCTGTCAAAACAAAAAAACAAAAGTCAATTGAAACTTGCCGAGTGTAAAATTTTAAATCCGATCCCATAAAAAAACATAAACTGTTCAAAACCGTGCATAAAAAACATTGAACAGATGAGCAATTTATTTTATTTTACCCCTTACTTAAAGGGAACCTGTCACCAGGGACCTCATTTTCACTAAAGACAGGTTGCAAAAGCCCATTACAGCTGCATTGAAAATATGCCTTTCTGACAGTTGCATTACATTATAACTGTGTTATAACTTATCTTGTATCCTGACAGAATGCTCTGTGTAGTCCCAGAGCTCTGGTTTGCATTTCAAAAAACAACATGTGACTGTTTGTGCTACAGACTGCTCAGCTCTCAGCCCCCACCTTTGTGCTCCTGCGCAGCTCCTCCCTCTCCCTGTGAGCTCTGTGAAGCAGCTGTACTCGGAGCACAATGCTGAGAGTTGATCAGACTGCAGCACAGACAAGTCACATGTTGATTTTTGAAATGCCTCCAAACCAAAGCCCAACCCCTAGGACAGTGATGGCGAACCTTTTAGTGGCCAAGTGCCCAAACTGCCAACCAAAAATTAAAGCAGTAACTGTTCAACAACTTTCAATCATATTGGCCTCCTGAAGACAGCAACACAGTAGAAAGTTGGAAAATTTTCATCATTTTAGCTTCTTTCCAGTGTCCCTCTGTACACAGTGAAAATCATGGGGCCAGCAGGAGGTCCTCCAAAGATAATTCGCCCCCGTTTACTCATTCTCCCTCTTTCTACAGTCCCAAATAGTGAAGTAAGTTTTAAAATATGACTGAAAGCAGCATCTTTTTAGTTGCTTGGAACTGCAGGAAGATTCTTTGAGTCCTGTCTGGTGTGCTGGGGTGATGGCCTGGGTGCCCACAGAAAGGGCTCTGAGTGCCGCCTCTGGCATAGGTTCACCACCACTTCCCTAGGACTATAGGACTATACTGATTTTGTATTGGATTATATTGTAATGCAAATACCTAGAAGAAGAAGAAAGGCAAATTTGCAATGCAACAGTAAGGGGCTTCTACAACCTGCATTTGGTGAAAATGAGGTCCCTGTTGACAAGTTCCCTTTAATATGTAACAATGTGCAATGTATTATATGAAATGTATTATTCGCATTATTTGGTCAAAGGATTTCTGGTCTATTTATACTGTAGCTACAAATTTAGTATTTCACCAGACGTACTGTCAGACGACTGAAGAGATAAATAACTTTTTGTCGCACTAATGGAGATCAAAGTGTTGCTGGCTATCCTTACACTACAATGAGCTTTACATCGCTGTCTGAAGACGGAATAACCACTCAACCTTCTTGATGTTGCAATTTTTACATGGCTGGAAGGCATTGCTGCAGATAGAGGAGGGGTAGCTGTAGATTTACTTATTCTAGACCCCAGCCATCGCCTAATTGCTTACAACTGCCCCATGTTGTGCTACAGAACAGTATGAAAACACGACAATATGTTTCTTCCTGATTTGTGGGAACAGATGGAAGATGGAAACTTTGCTTCCAGCTGGGGCCGCAAAAGCAAGGATCTTTTGTGTTTGTGCCAGTGAGACGTAGAAATGGCCAGACCTTTCCAAATCGAATGATCTCTGGACTTAGCGCTCCATTGACTTAGCAAGAACAGTCTTAGTCTGGGTGTAGGGTTTTTTTTTTATAGAATATGTATCGGGGATTATTAATAATATAGAAAATCACTGGTACTTTTACAACAATTTTCATCTTTTCATTGCTTTGTGTTCATTTCTTTACTCATAAAGTGCAATGTAGAGAGATCATGGAATTGCCACAGCAGCGGGACATGAGCGTTTTTAGGAGGCAGCGATTTGATGGATGATAAGATAATGGGGCACATTTACTTACCAGGTCCTGTCGCAATCCCCGAGATGCGTTACCCGACGAAGATGAAGTCCTGCCCGATTCACTAAGATCATGCACCCGATATCCTGCATGTGTCGCTTCCCCGCTCAGGTCCGCCGGAGTTCACCTTCACCTTCCTGGTGCATGTAAGTGCATTGGATGCGACACAATTTAATTGTTAAATCCCGCGCTCAGTCCGAATCCATCGGATCATCCGACGGCCCGCCCCCAGATCTGTGCCACGTGAAAGCCAGCCCCGATGCGCATAAATCCAATTCCGTGCGACACAATCCCCTTTTAATTGCGGTACTAAATGTTATTTGTCGGAATATCCAACGTTTGTGCGGTCCGTGGACCCTTAGTAAATGTGCCCCAATGTCTGTGGTAGAAGCAGTGCTGTGATGGGAGCAAGAGGAAAGATGAAAGTGGCAGGTCATAGAAGGATATTGTAAAGACATTGTAGTGGTAGAGTGATGTGGGCTTATTGTAATAACAATGGAAAAGAAAGAGATAAGTCTTAGAGCAGAACTGTTCTAGTTGCCCATGTCAACCAATCAGAGCTCAGCTTTCATTTTCCCAACATCGGTTTATAAAATTAAAACTGAACTCTGATTGGTTTCCATGGGCAACAGTTTTACCTAAGAAAATTGATGATAAATCTCCTCCAAAGTTTTTAGTAACACTATATATACCAGTAAATATAAAAGCAAGTTTAGGGAAGAAACTGCCAGGTTGAAGCTACCTTTGGATATACTTCAGTAAGTAGATTCCAGACGGTAGATTCCCTTTAACAGTATTCACAGTATTCTAAATTCCGACCCTTTTGGAATTTTTATATCTAGCACCCACTGTTCCCGAGGAAACAGTTCCACTTTATTTTGGCAACCAATACACTAATTAGGCTCCTCACTGTCTAGTAGGCAGTCCCAGGCTATTTGTTCTAGTCATGTCCCACCCCTGTGACAGTAGAGAGTGAAAGTAGTATTAAGGCGGTCCCCTACTTAAGGACACCTGACTTATAGACGACCCCTAGTTAAAGACTGACCTCTCTGCCCACTTTGACCTCTGGTGAAGGACTTTGGATGTTCCAAGGCTATAATGACCAGCTGTAAGGTGTCTGTAATGAAGCTTTATTGATAATCCTTGGTCCTATTATAGCAAAAAATTTTGAAAATCCAATTGTCACTGGGACAAAAAAAAATTGGTCTGGAGTTACAATTATGAAATATACAGTTCTGACTTACATACAAATTCAACTTAAGAACAAACCCAAGGAACCTGTCTTGTACCCAAGGAACCTATCTGGGACTGTCTATATTGGGTGCGAAAACAGAAGTGATTATTTGGAAATAGCATGAACTTGGAAAACAACTCCACTTGCCCCAGAATTAGAGGAATGGCAACTTTTAGGAAATGCAAAGTGTCAGAGTTGGTGAAGATTCTAAAAGATATATCTTTAAATGTCCAGGTGGTAAATACCCCTTTGTTGCATACATGAATATTCCATAGTAAAAGAATCTATAGTATATTTATATGACATTTTAGTACATCAGTCATTCGGATATTTTCTAATTTTCTGTGGGAAAATGAATATACCGTAATCTTAATGGACCCTGCACTGACACAACCAGTTGAATTTTCCCGTAATCTGTTTATGTGTATATTGTGGAGGGTGACAGCCCATGAACAAGTTCATCTGAATCCTTCAAGTGATCCTTCAATGCTATTTGTGTTTACATTCCCCGGGGTATATGTTAATCATTCTATAAATGAGACAAACATCTCGGGGCTAATTAAGACGCAGTTAACGTCAGGAAGGATCGTACGGTTGCTTAAAATTGCATCTACCGTTTCAGCCTTATTTATAACTGCCCTCGTAAGTCTTGCGTTCCCCTGATTAGACTAGCATTGCTCTTTGGGAACCAGGAATAATATCTAGAGAATTAGGATAACTGCTGAGTCAACCAGTTGCAGTCCTCATAAATGATAGATTTCAATTTCTGTTTTGTGGATTTACGCCCATAAATGGGGGAGTTTTTTAGGAGTGTCCGAGAGAAAAACTGTTCTAGCTGCTTATGGCAACCAATCATAGTTCCCTCTATGGAAAGCGATGTATGTTGCCCGGAATAGTAAATAACTGCTCTTAGCTATATTACAGCACTTAACAAAATAGAATAGGTCAACAAAAATATCTTGCACATGAAAATCACAGACCAAAGATAGAAATCTGCTCTTTTCCTGTATCTGCCCATGTTCACACTACCTTCTTTTGGTCCTGTCACCTTAATTTTTCTCCAGGTGGCTGCACTCTAGCTATTGGGGACATAAGAAAGCAGCCTTGCAGTGGCGTGATGTGTATTCCATCATGTGTCCACACGTTAGCCCCACCACCAAAGTTTCTGTATACATCCCCTTGTAGAGGGGTCCCGTCTCTGTATCTGACACCCAAAGCTACTGATAGCTCCCTGTCTAACTGCTCTGCCCTGTGTCACTCATTGTTTCAGTTCTGGTATTCTATTTATAAATTAGCTTGTTAGCTTGCATACAGAAATGCAGTCATCTGAGATGATATAGTGGTAGATAAATGACTGCAGCTCTGTATGTGACTGAAGTATCAGAGACGAGATGATGGTAAGGATAAGACTGCAGCTCTGGATGTGGGTGGATTATTAGAGATGATATATAAATTCAGATTGATATTCTGGTCACATACAGAAATGCAGTCATCTGAGATGATATAGTGGTAGATAGATGACTGCAGCTCTGGATGTGACTGGAGTATCAGAGATGATCTAATGCCTCTACAACAACGTTGGCTAAGTGTATGACAAGAATAAGACTGAAGTTCTGGATGGGACTGGAGTATCAGAGATGATATAAAGGCAAGGATAAGACTGTAGCTCTGAATGTGATTGGAGTATAAGAAATCATTATATCCTCTACAACACAAGTGCATGACCATGATGATACGGTAGCTCTGAATGTGAATGGAGTATCATAGTTGATCTAATGGCTCTACAACAACATACCCTAAGCATGGTAATTGAAATCCTCACACATAAGCTGTCTTATACTAAGAATGTCCTTTGTTGGCTAAAGCAACCAATCAGAGCTCATATTAATGACCTGTAGCAAAATAGACGCTAAGTTAAGCAGCTAATGAACCCCATAATTTGGCGATGGGTTACTAAGCGTATTTTAGAAACCATGGGTTTAAAATTTCCACTCAAAACATAGTCTATGACGTTCTCCAAAATTTCCTCACTCACATTCACTGGTTTACGTATAACAAATTATGCAAATTAGGTGAAAAGTTATGTATTGAGATGAATAACATTTATAGTCTAAAGGGGGAATGTAATAATCTAATCTTACAAATCACACCAGGCTTGTGGTTTTGTGAGCTACAGAACCAAAAGTATGGGCAGATAACGATAGTTAGGAATGTGAGATGCAGGTAAAAATCCACTGCCTGGCTTTACTTTAATAGCCTTTTCATCCATTTATTTGCTAGAAGACATTCCTACCTTTTATATGAAACAAAAAAAATGTAAAAAGTGATATAGAGATCAGTGTGACACATTTAAGGATCTCTTTAGATCATTTGCATATTATTTTGGGGGTGATTTTTTAACATAAAATGGAACGTTAGAATGTTGGAATGTTATCTGGGGTTGCTGGTAGTTAAGTGGGGTAAAAAGTGGTGACAGATTCCCTTTAAGTCTTGGTACAGTTGTTTTTGCATTTATTTTTTTTTAGCCACATCAAGATATGGATACAAAAATGAAATGTGCGCTAAATAACCCTCTGCTTTGTATCTTGTGATGCCCAGGGAAAGGTTATAGCAGGTCATTACTACTGTGCATGAGGAGTCTGAGCTTGATACTAAACATCCATGTGTCATAAGATATTAACAATGAGAAGCTTCAGACCCAAACCTTGGCTAATGTGTAATAAAATAGAGAAAAGCTTGGAGGAAATTTATCAATTGTGTCTGAGGTAAAACTGTTCTAGTTGCCCATAAACCAATCAGAGCTCACCTTTAAATTCATAAACAGCTGTGGGAAAATGAAAGCTGGGCGCTGATTGGTTGCTATAGCCAACTAGAACAGTTTTACCTCAGACACTTCTAATTAATCTCCCCTAAGATCTTTTAGGGTTTGTCCAATTATCTTACTTTTTTATGCTAATGTATCATGGTTTATGCAATTTTGTTCAAGCATCGCTGAAGTTGCTTGTCTCTTTTTCTCATCATAAGTGAGAAACAACATTACTGGAATGATTATCGTAGAATGTTTTATCAATTTGTGAACAAACTTCTATTACATAAAATTCCAAAAATTATTTTATATAATGATACATATTTTTTTTACTTCATCGTTGTCTTCTAAAAACTTATTTTTTGTGTTCTATATTTGTTCTATATGTGTTGCCACAGCTGTGCGAGGGCTTGTTTTCTATGTAATAGGTTGTTTTTATTTAATGTGCCACATAATTAATGTAAAAAAATTATATATAACGAGTATACCGGTAGTCCCTGAGTTACTGACAGGATAGGTTTTGTAGGTTTGTTCTTAAGTTGAATTTGTATGTAAGTCGGAACTGTATATTTTATAATTGTAACCCCAGCCAGTCCCTCTTTAATAGGAAATCTAAACCCATTTACCAATGAAAAAAACATCCTTCTTATTCATGTGAAAATGAGCAAAGAAGTGATATATTTTGCCTGAAGTGAGTCAAAGTTAGAGGCTGCAAGGGGAGTTTCAATTCAGAAGCCTTCTAATACTTACACTCAAATGTAATATATGAGGTTATTTTTTAGTAAGCGAGTTCTCATACACATGCTGGCATCAGGGCTAAACAGACACTATTTTTAGGTGTCAGGTTCTTCTTTGTAGCAGGTGATTGCGCCTCTGATGCTGCCCCCCTCACCTTGCTCCAGGTGGTGCTACCTGAGGCAAGAGGCTAAACTTGCCTCATGGATGGTGCACCCCTGCTTAGACTATGCATTTGGTGTCAGGTTAAAGATAACATTACATCACATATTTCAGATTATATCAGGCTTGTGATTCTATGAGCTCCAGAACTGGAGATACAGACAGTTAAACAGAAAAAGCAGAGAATTGGATATCTATCTACAGTTCAGATTTCCAATTCTATCTTTAGAGGGAACCTGTCAGCAGAAATTGACCTAATAGACCACTACCAGTATGTTGTTAAGCAGCTGAACACCTTCCAGACTATGCTTCTTTTATGACCCACTATGGTGGCATCATCAAGAAAATCAACTTTGAAGTGAGATGCATATTGGTTGTATAAAGTCAAGGAGGCGGAGACTTTAACACTGAAGTCAAGCTCTCTCTTCCTCAGAAAGCAGCATTCATTGCAACTGATGGTCCTACGTCAGTAACGAGATCTGCTGAAGTTCGATGCAGAGGAAGAGGTGTTCCTCACCTTGACATCAGTGTTAAACTCTCCGCCTCCTTGACTTTATACAACCAAGTTACATCTCACTTCACAGTTGATTTTCTGGATGATGCCACCACCAAGGTCCATATAAGAAACAAAAGCTAGAGGTTGTGAAGGCGCTTGACTATATACTGGTTGTGGTTTAATAGGCCAATTGCTGATGATAGGTTCCATTTAACTGCCTGTATCTTCGGTTCTGACGCTCAAAGATTCTTATCTTTTATATAACACCAAAAGCATGATTCTAGGTATTAGAGAATTGAAGATAGGGGTGTATGAAGTGACTCTCCCCCTGCAGCCTCTAAACTCATCTCAGGCAAATTACTACGCACATTTTCATGTGACTATGGAGACGGATTTTTGAATAGGTAAACAGGGAACTCTAGAACATCTCATATCCTACCTTAGGGGGCTAGTAGTTAAAATGTTGTTACAGGTTCCTTTTAAAGGACAACTACTACCACCAGGATGTAGGATTGTAAACCAAGCACACACACATGCTGGTGTCTGGCCCCTCTGTCATGATCTACTCTTCTTTTAGCTGCTTATGCCCATGGTTTTAAGAAAAAAAGGCTTTAAAAACTATGCAGATGAGCCTTAGGGGCTCCAGGAAGCATTAACACATATGGAGCCCGGAGCGCCTTAGGTTCATTTGCATAATTTGAAATGCCTTTAAAAAAAAAAAACAGGGCATAAGAAGCTAAAAGAAGAGCAGATCCTGGCAGTGGGGGCAAACACCTGTATATCAGTGTGCTTGGTTCACAATCCTTCATCTTGGTGGTAGATGTCCTTTAAGGACCCTGGAATTCTACGAATTGGGTCATGGAATTGCAGTGAACACAGGTACTAGGACCTGGGAGCCACCTCCTGCATAACATGTATGGAAGAAACAGAGTAGATCAGAGTAAAACAATGACATAAATAGACATTAGGAAACGGATGGCCGTCCTCAGGGGACCTGCCATTTTCATACAAACATAACAATTGAAATTCAGCTACACAAGCAACAAATTCATGTGCTGTCTTGGGTATATATCCTCGCTCTTAGTAGATGTTGTTTTACATAATCTCTTAAGACCTGGGAGAATCTTCCATAGAAACCTCAGAGCCGAGGCTCAATCAGAAATGATTTGAAATCTTGTGAGCCTCATTTTTCATGAGCAAATCGCTTAGAATACCAAGTCACTTTTTACATGAGGATTAGAGCCATTGTCTCGTGTGCTCCCTCTGCCGTGAACTTCTTTATCTATTGAGCAGACAACAATGGGGCTGAAGGAAGGATGGGTTGTCGGCGGTAATTGCTTTGTATCGCTATCACATTGTAGTGGTTTTTAGCTGAGATTTACGTCCCATAACGGATCAAGAATGAACATGGGTGTAAGATCCTATGCCATTCCTGTGGGACTTCACAGCCGAGAGGTCCTCAGAAGTAAGGAGATTATGGTGGGGATGAATTAGGATGAGGAAACTATGCAGGGATAAAATATATTTTGCGATAGGAACTGAAAATTTTTTTCTTATGCCGTTTTGGCCTCATGGTTTTTTATTATACCCTTCAAATTATACATCTTGACCCTTTTTAATTCTCATAGACGCTTTGATCAGATTATTGTCCTGTTTCCACCAGAATATTCCTCTAGTCAACATGGAAACCAGATAATAAAGACAAGAGGGTTCACAGATCACCAAGAACTTTCTTTCTCATGTACTAGTTTTGTATACTTGCTCAATCCCTCTATACATTGTGAGTAGATACACTTTGAAGATGACCTATCACATTGCTTGGAGGCAAAATTTGGATGTCCTCAAAATCAAAGAAAAGTTAGCATTGAGCAACTTTTTCACCAGACAGAAGACTATTCTTTGATCTTCGATGCCTTGCTTGTCTTTGATCTGGTGGTACCCAGCCTTGTGCTCTACTAGAGGGGACATAAAAGATGAAAAATAAATTCTTGTAGTTTTCCTGGACAGCTATGTCTATGTATTGTGTAGGATGCAAAAACTTTGCTTTCCTAGACAGGAAGTACTAGTTTAGTAACAATTGGAAAGTCTTATTGTAAGGGTTACTATGAGGCTTAATATATTATGAGGCCCGGAAATCCATTATGAGATGTAAATAGGGTTTAGGGAATTAAAAAGAGAAATGTTAAAAAGAATAATGGAAATGGAAAATTCTAACCTAATTGCCATTTGTATCAGTGAACCGCTCCCTCGTATTTTACAAAACTTTTGGCCATCAACAATGTGGCTGCCGCTAAAACAAACTTTAATATAGCCTATAGCAGTGGTGGCGAACCAATGGCACGGGTGCCAGTGGCGGCACTCCGAGCTCTTTCTGTGGGCACCCGGCCATCGCCCCAGCACGCCAGACAGGACTCGAAGAATCTTCCTGCAGTTCCAAGCAACTTAAAACATGCTGCTTTCAGTCATATTTTGATACTTAATTAACTACTTGGGACTGTAGGAAGAGGGAGAATAAATAGACAGGGCCGAATTATCTTTGGAGGACCTCCTGCTGGCCCCTACATGTCTACAGAGGGACACTAGAAAGAAGCTAAAATGATGCAAATTTTCCATCTTTCTACTGTGTTGCTGTCCTCAGGAGGCCAATATGATTGTTGAAGAACAGGGCGCAGTAAGTTAATTTTTGGTTGGCACCTCGCGATAAATAAGGGGGGTTTTGCATGTCTTTTTGGGCACTCGGCCGCTAAAAGGTTCGCCATCACTGGCCTATAGTTTCTTAAAGTTGTCCGGATCTGGACAATTATTCTGTAATCTCTGGGGCCTCCAGGGATTGTGGTCCCGGTAGCCCAGGGAATGGAGCGCTGGCCATGCAAGCGCTGACCATGAGTGCTGACCATGAGTATTGGTGCTTCATTCACGGAGCAGATTTATGGGGACTTTCAGTCCTATGTTCTCCTAATTACTTGGGGTCATGTAAGGGCACATTCACATGGCCGTCTGCGGGGACGTACATGCGGCCGCAAATTTGCGGCCGCATGTACGTCCCCATAGACGGCAATAGCGCCTCCTCCTCCTCTCCAGCACACGGCGGTATGCCCGCACGGCGCGCATAGCGCTGTGTGAATGTACCCTAAGAACACTAGCCATCGGACACATATTGTTTATACCGTAGAGAACCCCTTTAAAGAAATGTAATGAAGTTCCATAATTTATTACTGTAGTGTGTGAACCTATAAAAGTAATGGTGTTTGGGTGTGTGACCCGTGACCCGGACATATTGGCGGATTTGCAGCTGAACAGCCAATACGGCAAATTGACCACCCTTGCCAACTACCTTTGGTTTTGATTGACCTGGGAGACATCTCTAAAGGCTAACCACGCAGAGACATCTGGAGGCAGGGCAACATGGAGTGGTGCCAGGGGCGTAACCTTAGGGGGTGCAGAGGTTGCGGTCGCACCAGGGCCCAAGAGGTTTAGGGGGTCCTTATGGTGTCACTTTCCCATATGAGAAAACTATTACTATAAACCATACATTATAGTCGGGGGCCTGACACAGACTTTGCACTGGGGCCCATCAGCTTCAAGTTACGCCACTGCGTGGTGCTCTTCACTAACGGAGTCCAGATAGCCACTCCTCATGCCACGGTCAAGGAGAGTTGCCTGTGTTCTGGATATTGACACTGTCTTTCTGCTCTTGCTTCACCAACTGGCAGAATCAGCATCCGGAGGTGGGGAAATTCTCCTTCTGAGAGCATGGAGCGATTGGTGGCCATCTTACCTGCGTTAGTGAAGGCAGTTAGTGAGGCAGGGAACCCAGAGCTCCCACCGGAGCTATTGCGGACTTGCACCCATACAACTTGAAACACTAGAAATTTGCAGAAGGCCAGGCCTAGGTCCTTTCTAGTGACTACATGAGGATAGAGGAGTCATCTCAGGTGTGTGTGCTCCTCACACATTGGGCTAAATTTATCAAATGTGAGGCTAACTGCACTAAGTGAGATAGTGAGAACACATTTTGAGATCAAAAGTTTGGCCTTCACTGGCCTATAACATAGTTTTAAATTCAAAATTTAAACTTTTGTCAAGAGGGTGTTTATTTTTAAGTGGGTGAGGCTTAACAGGGAGAAAGTAGGGTTTAAATTGGTAATTTTGGGACAGAATTGTTTTGGCACAAACTAATAGGCAGTTTAAAAATTTACACTGACTATATGCAGCCCGTTGGCATCCATCATGTTGCCGGATGCATGCAGCACTTAGTTGTCTTTGTTCTGTTGTTGGAATCTGCAATGGCAGCTTGAAAGAGATCTTTCTATCCAGATATAAACTTAGCTTAAGTTTGTCCTAGTTCTTTAACTTTTGACAATTAAGCTCTTATGTTGTTAAATTTGTACCTCACACTAATTATTTCACTCATTCACAATCCTATTTCTGTCATTAGCTCAGCTGGAGAAGTGATTATTACACCCTGAAACTGAAAAACATGTAACAAGATAAAAACCCCCTTTGATCGGGGGAATCACATGAAAGTCAAATGTGAAATAGAGCAGTATTTTATTCTCATCTAGGATTGTTAATAATAACATTGTTTCTTATTTGTTACGAATATTTTAAAAATGTATGAGTTGATTTAAAAGTGTTATTCTCGTCTGGGCACTCACATTCAGTTTTATTAATCTGCCATATAAACATTTCTTCAATTAGATGTTATTTTTAAAAAAAATGTTCCTGTGTGAAGATAATTTTCCATAAATATAGTGATATAGTCCCTTAGAAACAAGACTGTTTCCTTGGATACGACCACCTCTTCTGGAGTGATTTCACAAAAAACAAGAGGTTTTGGTACATGACATGTCCAGGAGTTATTGCATGTCTCACAGCCGCCCTGTGGTAATGAACGCTGAATCCAGGTGGTCAGGCAGACTCTATAGCGCATGTCTGACCACTGCTGCCTAAATGTGAGGTGGTCGTATCCGAGGAAGCTATCTCGTTTCTAAGGGACAACATGGCTGCATTTATGAGAAATTATCCTCACACAGGAACATTTTATTTCTTAACATCCAATTGAAGAAATGTTTACATATGGCAAATGAATTTAATTAAATGTAAATGTCCAGATGGGAATACCCCTTTAATAATGTTTACTGGATTTATATAGAGATCTGATAATAGAGCAGTTTGCTGCTATAGGTGGATCACCAGATTCAACAACTGTTTTAGTTGAGGTTTCACAGGCAGACTGATATAATATTGGGTAATATACACTACACAAATACTTCTGAGATGTAAGAAGTCCAGAATATGCTGACAGATTGCTGTATTATTGGTGGATCCTTACTAAATAAACAGTACTGTGACAGGGGGAGGTCCAGACTACACAGACAAACTGTTGTCAGAGAAGGCAATCAAAATTACATAGACAAACAGATTTTATAGACTACATATCCAGGCTGATATTTTGAAGGGGTTGAGATTACACAGTGAAAGCACTTTTATATGGTGTCTGATCCAAACATCCAGGCTCTTCTATAAAAACTTCTGTAGCAGGGGAGGTCTAGACGACACAGGCAGACTGCTGTCATATGGACGCCTAAGACTGCACAGCTAGATTGTTGTTGTAGGGGGAAGTTTTGGGCTAAGTAGACATTCCTCAGTTATAGAGGGTATTGCTTTCTAAAGAATCATATTTTTGGGGGAATCTTTTATTGTTACCCATCCCCTTTGGTGCCAGTGTATGGCTTTGGATGCAGAAGGCTCTTCCACTGGTTCACTTAATAGAAGGAACATGTGGACAAGACCACCTGCCTCCATCTCCATACAATGGCAGCGTAGGCCGCTAAGAACAGCTGATGGGTGGGAGAACCGTAGAGTATCCTGGAGTCTCACAGATCTGAAATTTATGACCTCTCTTAATAAAAGGTCAGTAAGATCAAATAAAAAACCCTTTAATTACCTGTGTTATTAAATAATTCATAGTTATAACTATAGAAGAATATATATGACAATATCCGTAACACATAGCACATAAGCAAGTTCTTCATTGATGCATGGAGCGTCTGGCATCCGAGTCGGGTTAATCAGACTATTTTAGGGTAAAGCGATTATGCATAAGTGAAATAGTCTAATTGTATCATAAACATTTAGGATGGGGCATATTGCCGGCTGTTTAGATCTCTAATGAGTCTTTAGTTCTCTGTGATGTTTGTCTGCTGTCAGATTGGCCTGGGAAATAAGTCTAATGAGAAACCTGCTTGCATGCACAGGGTGCCTCAGCAGCCTCAGGAGCTAATGTTGTCTTCCTGACGTGGCAAGATTACTAAATTATGCTGTAGAGAGAGGCATGGCATTTTCATGCTCTATTTACCATCCCTGTGTGCGTGCTTCAGTGCGCCGTATCCGAAGATGCCCAAGTGGCACAAACGGGGTCATACAGAAGGTGGCATGCAGACTTCATCATCACTGCCAGCCTGCGCTCTGATTCCCTGATAACCGTACAGACCAGAACCGTCATACAATCAATCATAGACAGACCCTCTTTTCATCGCAACCACAAAGTCCACACTGTCTGCAAGTTACATTGAATAATATAAATCCTTGTGACTACGAAACTGGAGGAGGTTTTCGCCGGGTGAGATCCTCTCGTCTAGCTGCTCGAGTGTTATCTAGAATAAATAAACTATATCTTCAACCTTTATTGGGATCTGTAAGAGATATAATAATTGGTACATTATCAGGAAATGGTATGAGTATGCAGTTGTTGTGAATGTAGTTTTCTGGTAACACTAATAATGAATTATAGTATTTGGCCTAATAAGCACTGGCACAGAGCCCGTATGACATGACATGAAGTCTAAACCTATAGTATATGACACATAGCTACCCCTATAAAAACTCTATCCCAAAATTGTCATAACAGAAGACCTTTAGTTCACCTTCCATTTCTAGTTTCAGTCAGTCCTCATTCACACAACCGTATTGGGCCTGATCCGTGATCTGGGCACATAATTTGCTGCCAAATCACTGGCTCCATAGAGGTCCATAGAGCACATGTTGTCCCACTGTACAGGGACCGAACCGGGCGGCTGCGCTGCACAGTATAGACCCTGTTTTATATTTTGCTGAATTTATATTGTCTCCACTCGTCTTTATAAGTAGAGGGGAGGGGTGAGGAGCACTTGGATCATGTCTGGGCGAGAACATGGTTGTGTTCATGAGACCTGATGATCTCCTAAAATGGAGTCCCCCATCGCAGGTGGAAGCTAAGCCTAAGGACGCTTTCACACGATGCGTTGCGCTGAGTTTTTGATGCGTTTTTGATACATTCCAAAGCCTTCAGCCTTGATCACATGCAAGGTTACCTTCCGTTTCCACTGCATCTGCTAAAACGCGATGTAACCTTATCATATAATCAAGTCTGAAGCCAGTGAAATGCGTCAAAAAACGCATCAAAAAACATGAAGCAACGCATAGTGTGTAAGCGCCCTTAGGCTTAGCTTCCACATGCGATGGGGGACTCCATTGCACTCTTTATTTCACGCGATGAAACGTAAGCCACGTCCGGTCCGGAGCATCCGGACGACTGGTCAGTGCTGTGCCCGATGATTGTAGCTCGTCCGCCATACTGTGTATGGTGCTCTTTATTCTGGTGTTGGATTAAGAATATTCTGATCAGCGAGGTTCCTGGAGGGTCCTTGTGCATATTATTGGGTTGATTAAGAAGCAAGAGAGGTGTAGCAGGGCGCTGTATGTTGGGGTGTAATGTATTGGTACAGATAAGCTCGTCGCTGTTATTTCTCAGACTTTTCCCTTCTTCCAACAGAGAGTAATAGATGGGATTTTTGATTGGCACATAGGGAGAAGCCTCAGTTCAGGTACAATGTAGTAAAACCTTGCGGGAAATACAGCGGTTCCTAAAAATAAGCCAACAAGATGGATACAATTACAGAAACTATTTGATGATTAGCCCGGGTAGGTCCCTGGTTATGTACTAATTACCGCCAGACATAAGGCACCTTGCAGCGCTCCTCTGTCCCGATGCCAGCTCACTGTGCCAGGCTGATGTTTTCGAGCTGCGGAAATAAACGCCAGGTGTGGGGATCTCACATTCAAACACGCGACACCTGCTTATATTGGCACGTAACAAGACAAAACTTTAGACTCGTATAACAAATCTGTAACCTGGATCCAGATACTTCTGTAACTTCAACCTGCACTACCTGGGAGTTTGCCCAAAAGGGTTCATGTATTTAAGTGGATTAAAAAAAAACCCTGAGAATCCGTGGAGAACATTGTCTACGAGCCCTTGGTGCTAAATCTACAGCGCGCGGCCGGTCTCGGCTCAGTGGGGAGTTACCAGTAATTTGTTTTTAAAAGAGCTAAGAACTCCCAGTGGTAACACTTTGATGGTGGAGGCTAAATTCAGTGTCTGGATTATCGACAGGCTGCTCAGCGGCTGTGACTATTTTTTTTTCTTTCACTAAGAAAGTTGAAGATCTTGAATTTTAATGCAAATGGTTTTGCAGAGGGAGGAAAAACAGTGCAAGGAACTAGACACAGACTAAATCACACAGCTGTCAGACAAGAGGCAGAGGAGAATAACTACTGAATGATAATAAGTCTCCGGAAGAACACAATGAATAAAGGGTTGGGGCGCTCCCATATGGGGAATTTGGATATTTTTTTTAAAATAGTGTCAGATAAATTGGAAATGATTATTTAGATTATGATTTTTGCAATAGGTCTATGCGACTCTTTCTTAAAGTGCTTTTCCAGGTTTCAGTACTGCAGAATTCTCCAGTCTTGGCTTTTGCAGGACCGTAACTACAGTGGTAGCAGCCATTGCAGCTGCTATTAGGCCCACAGTGTCAGGGGGCGCCGGCATCCGACCTGGCACACTTAAGAATGGAGGATGTGCACTATTATATACATTTTATGTTGCCCATTTTACAGCATAATGCGGCATATTTACTTATCCGTTCCTTGGAGTTCACAGAATTCATTGTTCAGAGTGCATTGTCCGACGAATATGCACTCTGCCACAATTCACTTTGGCGAGGAGACTGGTGAAGTTTCGCGATAGCACGAGACTTCAGCGATAGTACGCACAGCCACCCTGCGAGCCAGCCGTGACACTTCAGCTGTCTCCTCACTGAAGTCTTGCGATGGGACGAGACTTCTGTAATAGTACGCACAGCCACCCTGCGAGCCGGCGATGTGCATACCCTTATGCCCCTGAGGGCTCGGTGACGTTACCGGCTCTCGGGAGTGAGGGAAGGAGGAAGGATGGTGGGAGACAGGGACGGCATGCTACATGCCTGCCCTATTATGCTAATGCCCAAGCGCTATGACACAGACGGCCGGATTATATTCTTAACCAAAATATGTTCCTGCATCATTTCAGCTCCACTTATGTGCAGGTATGTGTGGGTCAGAACGACCATTTCCAAATGGTAGATTTCCTTTAAGAGTCTAAAGGACCTGAGATGATGTCACTCTGGTCACATGACATGTACTGTGACCAGTAAGGAGGCATAAGGCATGGGGAGGATTAGATAGGAGGGGCCAGACCATCAGAACACGCCCCCTCTTATGCCCCGTAATATATAAGATAAAAGGTGATTTCTGTGGATGTAAGTGAAGCAATTTTTAGCTAAATGAAGGATGTCAGTCAGTTAATAGAGCTCTATAGGAACCTGTCACTGGCTGTACATGTGCAAATGTGGTGACAGGTTCCCTTCAAGACCCACCCTTCCTGAGCAACAGGGCCATTGTTTTCAGCACCCAATATTCTAATTACTCTGTACTGTACTTCAGATGCTCTGAAGAGTCTAAAAAGTACCATAAGCAATACTCCCTACCTGTAATTTACAGCAAATTTTCGGAACTTAATTCCATGGGTAAACGTACGCATATAATGGAGCTCTCCATGGAAACAACCCCATCAAAATGGCTGTAAAGGGTTAAAGCGATAGGACTTTTCTACACTACTTACAGTAACCCAGTTTAGTGTTTAAGGTTAAATACGACGCGGCCTCCTGTATTCTCTCAGCAGCGATGATGAGTTGGAGATAATAGAAGACAGACATTACT
This sequence comes from Engystomops pustulosus, assembly GCA_019512145.1. Taxonomy (NCBI): domain Eukaryota; kingdom Metazoa; phylum Chordata; class Amphibia; order Anura; family Leptodactylidae; genus Engystomops; species Engystomops pustulosus. The sequence continues at coordinate 6,711 of WNYA01003080.1, read as the reverse complement.
AATGAAATCTGTGACCTGTTACCCTCATGGTGTCTACAAAAATGGCTTCATAAATCAATGACAGCAACCTTGTGTCACCTAGAAAAGTTACTGGGATGCTGGTCATTGGGAGGATATAATAGATTATATACACCTGCCAGCTGCAGGAAATTTCAGAAAAAAAAATTAGGAAGATGTTTGAGTCCTGATACATCTCCAGTAGTTTTCTTCTTCCGTATTGACATTAATGGACAAACAATACAACACAAGCCCATTGAGCTTTCTTATACAGGCGGTCAGCTACTTAAGAACACCCAACTTACAGACGACTCCTAGTTACAAACGGACCTCTGGATATTGGTAATTTACTGTACTTTAGTCCTAGGCTACAATAATCAGCTATAACAGTTATCACAGGTGTCTGTAATGAAGCTTTATTGTTAATCCTGATTCTTAAGACAACCCAAAATGTTTAAAATCCAATTGTCACAGAGACCAAAAAAATGCTGACTGGGGTTACAATTATAAAATATACAGTTTCGACTTACATACAAATTCAACTTAAGAACAAATCTTCTGAAACTATCTAGTATGTAACCCGGGGACTGTCTGTATAGATAATAATCCTGGAGCCATTTTTAACTTTGCCGGAGAAAAGAACCTGAAAAGGGAAATTTTTGTAACTTTTTTGGATCTCGTAGTCATGTTTTTGGCTTCTCCTATGGATCCCAGCTGTCAACAGATACTAATCCTACCTGCATGGGAACAAGTTCACTATCAGGACGCAAACAACGGATCCACGTTTTATTGTTTGCATTCCGTGTCAGCTCATGCGCCGATGACTGGAGAAAAGACTACCGAGCTACAGACAGGGGCATGACCGAGACCTGCTACATCATTTGTAGCTGTGTATGAGCCCATAGAAAATCATTTATCCATGTGATAGCCTTTGAATTAACAGATAGCACACTGGCAGATTCTATGGGGCAAATTTATCAGCGCTTGTATAGCAGTTTTCAATTCTGCAAATCTTGAAATAATCACATTTCTGTGCTCACAGCCAATAATAGTGATTATTTAAAGGACACCTGTCATCAGGTCTGTGTCACTATTTCTGTCACTACTACCTGTTGGAGCAGCTCACAAGGATCCCATCCCAGCCTTTATCTAGTCATTTCATACATTAATCATTATAAAATCATCTTTTCTTTATTATGTCAATGAGGCTGGTCACATGGTCAGAGGCAGTGATGTCACCCCTGTTACCCCTCCCCTCTCCTCCCCCTGCTCAGGTCTGTGTGTAATGTATAGTAAAGCATTGCTAGTGTGTGCTGCATCTGCTGACATGCTGCCTCCTCCTAATACACATGTGAGAGACCCAGACATCAGCTACACATGAATCTGACATGTTCTGCTGTAACATGGCTGCCTGGAGCTGCTGTATCTCTCCTAAACACACACACACATGCACACACAGGCTGCAGGGGGCGTGGCCACCAGCACCAGGAAGCACATCATTATACAGCCTCACATCATTATACAGGCTGTCAGTCAAGCACTGGGGGTGTGGCTGTACCTCCCACTCATGAATAAGGTGGACAGCTTGAATATGCTAATGCTTCATTGGACATTTCACAGGTCATTTGCATACAGCTTTAGGACCTCATTGCTTAAGTTTACAGGCATGTAGAGGGACAATGAAGGGATAGAGGCAATGCTTTCTAATGGCAGTTTATGAAAATATATCTAGTTTAGGGGGGTTATTTTGCCTGACGGGTTCTCTTTAACTCCATAACACTTACCTTTACCCAATGTGGGTGTTGGTGGGTGAAAGGACTGTGCTGGGCATTGGAGTTGGACATTGTTGCCTCGTTCCTGGACACTAGTTATAGCCTGCGCCAGGCTGGAGCATCTGGATATATCTGGCGCAGAAGTCTTACCGCATACTTTGGCGCACAATGTCCCAGTGCATGATAAATTCTCCTATGTTTGTATGTATGTTTGCACCAAATCTCAAATTATGAATTTCGTTCAGTATTGTGAAAACTAGTCTAAGCAAATAATGAATTATTTTAAAGTGACTTTGCACTTTCCTATGTGCATTTGGCACAATAGGACAGAATTTGTACCACAACATAGACAAAACCCCCCCTGTAAGTAAACCCCCTGTAAGTAAATGTCCCTAGTTTATCATGCTTGACTTTATGCAATTTCCTTATCTTTAATGTAATAATCACTTATAGTTAAAATAAATTAGCATTTTCCAAAAAAAAAAAAGCTTTAAAATTGTAATTTATCGTTTCTTACTTCCCAGGAGTTTACCGCAAACTCCCTTCACTATGATTTTTTAAAGAGATTCAGGAAATTAATTAATTTTACATCTTTTAATGGTCCAACATTCATACTCATCCACTGCTTATAAAAAAAAAATCCTGCAGAAAATGCACTTTCTTTTTTTTTTTTGTAATGTGAACCCATTATTAAAGGTTACGTTAAATTTGAATATCAATAGAATTACAAATGCAAATCTGTATAATTGCTAACCTACTGTAGCAGTTAACCTCCGCGCCCTAGAGTCGGCATCATCCTTGCATAATAATTGACTTTGTCAGCTTCCGAGAAGTCGGGGTTAACTGGTGTTTTGTGATGGGGGTTTAGCTTGATGGTGGTAATGCTAGAGAAATGGGGCTGTATGATGAGCGATGTGACCCTCCTGCAGTCTATGGCACTTAGGTAGGATGGAATTGAGCGAACAATCAGATATTGTATCTAAAAACCATCAGCTGCAGCTCTTAGCCGCTAGATCCAATGGCTTTATATTTCTGCCTGGTATCACGCACCAAACAATAATGGCCATTAAATATAATGGCTGTCACTTCTGTCTCCGAGTTTGCCAAGCACAAATGTTTTCCCGGGATCCCACTAGACACTTGATGCTGAGCGCTGGATGAGTCTATTTAGTGCCGGCGCTAAGGAGAGCTGTCACATCACAGCAGCCGCGTTGAGGTGTCGCCGTTGCTGTAGTTAGATCTTGATCCGTAGGTTTTTTTTGAGAGCAGTACGGGTAAAATTAAAATTGTTTCGGAAAAATGATGTTGTTCATGAAATGAAGACAGTCATTGGAGAAATCATGGAAATGTAAACTCATCATTAAAAAAGTTTGGTCAATTCACAATGACTGTACCTGGTAATACTTTAAGGAAATCAATTATCAAAATCGAGTATGATAAATCAGGGACACTAAGGTCCTTTGCACAGTAGAGTTTTTTTTAAGGCCATGTGCTACCTGTACCGTATTGTTTTACTTCGGGTACCACATGGCCACATTCAAATCAATGGGCAATACTGTCATCCCTTTGATTGATGGTAGCGCACACCACACCGTGTGAAAACTGTTTACTATGGAGAAGGGAGGGGTGAGGAGTGCTTTCCCCCTCCCTCCTGCACCCGACTGTTTGTTACTCCCAGAACAGGCCCGGTAGGCCGCATGAAGGAGCCATACTCATAGATCCAGGTACTGTGACTGCGGTGAGCTTCTTACATGTGTTATCCTTCCTTCTAATGAGTGGCGGTGTTACTAGAGTCCCTCCGTGCTGCATATCCACAGGCTGTTTCACTGTGCATCAGCATCCCTCCCGCTGTGAGCTGAAACTTCCTTTGCTGCATTGAGATGATATCAGGTAGAGGTAGGGGATGACTGCTGCAGGATCGGCGGGGACTTAGGGAGATGAAACAGTGTTATTGCCTGTGAATCCAGACTATGGAGAGCCAGGGTAAGTGTCCCTTGATTTTGATGGTTTGATCATTATGGTTGATATGACCAATTCTTTTTTTTTACCTGTCAAAATATCATGAATCTGAAACATGAGAATACACCTTTAATATACAATCTATAATGATAAAAAAAAAACATTTTGGAAAACCTGATTGTGACACTCCCCGTGCAGCCTCAAAACTCTGAGCAAAAATAGAGGTGACTGAAGTGACACTCCCCCTGCAGCCACAAAACTTGACTCATCTTATGCAAATATGACTCTTCTGTTCATTCTCACTTGGCTTTGGAGGAGGATTTTTCAAATAAAAGAGGGATTCCTAGAATTTCATGCCCTACTTGAGGGGGTAGTAGTATAAACGGTATAAAATTTGGGGACGGGTTTCCTTTAAGTATCTTTAAGTAACCTGGCCGGTCCTTGTAATCCAACTAAAACAAAACAAATGAAAGGAGCCATTTGATTGGTTCTCAGAGGTAAGTTGGGGAATCCTTCTGGGTCTCCCCAGGCTCGCAGGTGTATGATGACTGCTGAGAATTATAGTGATTCTCTATCATATGAAGTAGACAAAGATGAACTCCAAATATTTGCTTTCTGTAAACAATCCGATAAATCACATTTTGAGCTTGAAGTGAAAAGTCAACACATTTTTCCGCGAACGCTTGTCACGACCTTTACCGTCTCATTCTCGCACAGTCTGCCATCTGCATTGTCTGCCATCTGCAAATTTTGGGCAGAATGATTGTGTGGATTCAGCCTATAAGCCGCCTGGAATATGCAGGTGCATCCTCATGCTGTCTGTAATAGAAATATGAGCCCCGAGGAGCAATAACTTTATATGTCGCTAATGAAGACAGACGTAGGGATGAGGGAAATATCAGGAAACGCTGTGACAAAGCAAGGAAGAGGCACGGGGGCCGGGAAAGCTAAATTAGACACAGGAAGACAGTTCCCTGCCCCTTCCCACGCCAGATGGAGACTGGTACAGAAGCTTCTCCTGTATTACCACCTGCATCACCTTATATCAGGTGCACAGTGTTTCGTGTAACATCTCACTCCTGTCTATATCTTATTCTCAGGATTGTTTAAAGAGTAACTCTAACCTGGGGAGGCCAGTCATAGGATCTTCTCCTACAGCACAAGATCACAGTGTGTGGCTGTGGATTTTTACAAAACATATATTAAGTTGTTCAGCTCCTCTTGCTCTGTATCATGCTACCAGATTTTACATTTTTCACCACAGGTGGGGTAGTAAATGTCCTATTTTTAAAAAATTGAATCCAAAGGCATATGCAATTGAGCTGAGAAGAATCACTTTTTGCCTGAGATAAGTCCCTTTTCGAAGCTGGAAAAGGGGTATGACTTCAGAACCTTTATTTTGATATGATATTAAAGATAAAAAATCCTATCTTTCAAATCATCAGGTCCTGTGTACAGGAAGTTTAGGCAGCTAAAGACATTTGGGTAACAGCTGTGCCAGTTTTGTGGCTCGGCAGCACAGTGTCCGCCATGCCACAAAATTTTGCACCAAAAGGGGTGTTCTGGTGCAGATTTAGACTGTCCAACTAGACAGAAATCTGGCGCAAGCATGTTAAACTGAGAGAACCGAGAAAATAATCAGTTTAAGCATGTTTGATAATTATGATAATTGGGAAAAAAAACAAACAAACAAACAAAAACAGAAAAAACGAATGCGTTATCAAAAAAACGGATGCGTTTTAAAAAATGCCCAAAAAACAGCCCAAAAAACGTGTTCAAAACGCCACGTGTGCCACCGCCCTAAAAATGACTCATCTCAGGCAGCAGAGACTCTTCACATCACATTTGAGTATGAATTTGAAGCCAATTTTTTAAACTTGGGTAAAGGAGGGAATACTGTAAAGTTTATTTCCTACTCAACATGACAGGGCTAGTAGTTGATGACAGAATCTCTTTAATTAGTTATTATATTATTCTGTTTATGTGTTTCTTTACATCCTCTATTGCTCTATTGTAAAAAAATAAAAATAGGGATGTTCCTGAAATCATTGTGATTTGCATCTTACCTTACAATGTAGAATTAACTTACGCTGTTAAATTATTCTTATGAACCTAAGGGGCTTCCCTAGCTCCTCTGTGGTCTGGCTTTACAGACTGTTACACTGTCTCACCTCCTGGAGCACAGAACATTAATAAAACCTTACTCACCTGCTTAAACGCCTCCCTTCCCTGTGCCGCCCGATGCAGCCCCTGAGCCCTATGGAAGCATCATCAACTCATAAACACCGTTGAGGCCAGTGAATAGCTGTACATTCATGTAAACATTGCATCTTTATCACTTCGGGTCTGCGAAGGACCATAAGTCATGAGGATCATCCACTAAAGTGCTGGAAAGGTTTGTCCTTTGGTAGGTCAGATTTATTACATTTTAAAAATGCCAGTTATAGCATTATAGATTTGACCAAATCCTGGGGTGAATGGCTCTTTCCACTTAAAAATCATGACATGGTCCATTGCAATAGACATTATCTATGTTTTCTGGTTGTAATATCCCATAATAAAGTGTAATTGAGTGTCAGCGGCTCCTCATTACAGATCTACAGGGGCTCTGGGAAAACACTGATTTTAGTATGTCCATATCAGGGTCAAAGTTTCTATTTTCTAGAAGTATACTCTTCTTTTTCCCATCCCACACTCTTCTTGGCAGGTCATTTAGAGTACATTACTCAGCAGGGGGCAGCAAGGAGCCGAGAAAACACACCCTGTGATCAATCATAAGGCATGATGGGAAAATCAGAAATTTACATCACTGGCATTCTGCGCTGTAGAGATGCAACAAGGACCATGCAGTTATATATACTCCATATTGTAACTAAAAGAGAATTGCATCCAAATTTTAGCAAGGGCAGTATATACAAAACAATGCATGCATATACATATACACTCACCGGCCACTTTATTAGGTACACCTGTCCAACTGCTC
>WNYA01003079.1:11849-24704 GCA_019512145.1 Engystomops pustulosus | reverse complement strand
GTGATCTGTGATCTCTGCAGCCAGAGTTATGTATTGTCCCTGGAGAGATGTGTAATCAGACCTCACACTGCTGTGCTCTGTGCTCTCTGCAGCCAGTGTTATGTATTGTCCCTGGAGAGATGTGTAATCAGACCTCACACTGCTGTGCTCTGTGCTCTCTGCAGCCAGTGTTATGTATTGTCCCTGGAGAGATGTGTAATCAGACCTCACACTGCTGTGCTCTGTGCTCTCTGCAGTTAGTGTTATGTATTGTCCCTGGAAACATGTGTAATCAAAACTTGGTGTCATCACACTGCTGTGCTCTGAGCCCTTTGCAGCCAGTGTTATGTACAGTCAATGTAAAGTTGTGTAAGCAGACCGCCGTGCATAGTGTTAGTAGCAGCAGGGCTGTGATAAATTGATTTCTATTCCATGATTGGAGCTTCTTTAAAATGCACTGGGGCATGTCCTGGAGGGTACCCCTGACTAGTTAAGGAAGGTGCCCTGGGACTGGAGGCTGGGGTGGTTTCCGTGTAATTAACTTTATACTGGGCTGTTGGCACTTTAATGTTATGGGGGGCAGGCTTGTTTTGGGGCTACCATCCCTCCCCTCTGGCTACCTCACCACGTCCCCCCGTCTAGTTTACGTGGGGTTTTATAAGCCCCTGTTCCCCTCTCACCTACCTCTTGGCTGAGTCGGCTCCCTCCCTGTGTTGTGTTTCTTGTTGTTTTATGTTAATTTATGTAGTTTTTTTCTTGTTTGTCTCAGCTGACGGAAAGTGAAAGATGTGATGGAGAAGGCTCGGCTGGCCGACTTGCCAGCTGGGAGTCCAGCTGGCATACAGCAGCCGAGCACGAGGAGACCAATAAAAACATTAAGTGCCTTAAGCCTTTGGCATTGTTTGTATGGAGATAATAAAGCTGTGACCTTTTTTACACCCAGCAAGAGTTGTGATCTGTTTTACTCATAAGTTGGTTTAGAAGGGGTTTATCTCGGCATGAAGGTGCCCATGTGTTTTCCTTAAAGGTACGGGTAGTTCATGCCTTCAGTCTCACACTGCTGTGCTCTGTGCTCTGAGCATAGCTTTACTCTTGAGATTACCAGTAATAATTACTGTAAGGAATAAAATGCTGGGATCATTATCCCATGGATCATCCACATAATACTGCGCTACGACACCAGAGACAATGATTACCAAATGATATGTAGTCTGCAGCTAATACTTTCTTATGAAGCTGAAACAATACTGTATTGTCTGATTACACCCATACATAAGGTGCTCTCTGGGGTCCTGAGCTAGGGGAGACCTCTAGGTGTACTACAACTCCCATCATGCATTCACTGTGCCCGATGTAGCAGAGCCCTTAGTGTCGCAGCTCCTGACGTCATCTCTAATCTGATCACCAGCCTCTTTCTGGCCAAAACCGACACTGAATTATGGAAAAAGAGCGATTCTTTGTATCGACACCAGAAGACGACTTTATAGACTTCATCGGTCCAAAATGTTATTCTTATTACATAATAGACAGCGGCGGCCAAGACTTGAGCTCACCCTGGGACTCCCCTCCAGGATTTTATAGGTTGTGATTTCCTGGAGACCAGTGGATTTTGTGCGATACGTTTTTTTTATTTTAACGGAAGCCAAAAAATCCAAACTGGAAAAGTCTCGTCACTCCGGTGTCTCAGTGAGGTCATTACATAAAGAAACCTGGGACTGGAGATTCAGTAGATCCGCAGGTAACGGAATGCAAAATACAGGGAATCCACAACACAACTAACCCCAAGAAGGGCACTGCACCCCCATACATAGCATGGAAAGAGGGGGCATGAAGGTTACCCAATAACTATGAGCCAGGAATCTGGAATGGGGACTATACACAGCCCCATACCGGACCATATAGGGACCAGAACACTAAGGCGCTGTTCACATCTGGATTTGTGACAGAAAACGCAATGCTCTGCAGGATCTGCCGCCTGAAAGGCTATTTAAAGCAATCTGATTTTTTTCTAGCATATTTCTTGATTTAATGTGTTCATCCATATTGATGCTGGAGGGGAATACTGCACAGATCCAGCCTCCTCCCTCTAGGAGGGTCCAGGACAGAATCAGTCTCCTTCTCCCTCTGGCAGCTGGCTATTCCCTTCTGGCGACTTCTGAAACCGAGTGGTCCCTAGACAGAATCAGTCTCCTCAGTAATACTGCACTACACTGCAGAGGCTCTGCTGCTATCCTGACAAGCAGGTCAAGAAGCAATTGGCTGCCCTGAAGTGAAGAGAGGATCACTATGTAGAGACCTGGCTGTGTGTCCACCAGCACAGAGCTCAGGAGATGGATGTGCACACTACTATACATTCTGAACACCAGGTGGCGCCGTACTGGGTAAGGAAATGAACACCAGGGGGCAACATTTATTGAAATGTCAGAACTCTTCATAAAAGTGTATTTACCAGCATATAGATTGTGAATCTGTAGCCAACTCTATGTTATCTGTAAGTTCCAGTAGTTATGGATGAGGGGAAATCCTCTCCCTCTGATGGGGATTTAGAAATAGTAACATATCCCCTTAGATGTTACCTGGAAGGATCCATACGGGACATGTAATGTGGAGCCATTTCTGCTCCATCAAGATACTGAGGATGTGCCCTTAATGATCTGAGGACAGTCCCGGGAAGTCTATGGGGCCCGGGCATCCATCAGGCAGCTGTGCACTCAGCAGATCAGCAACCACAGGTAACAGCAAAGTGCAGCATTACATTACTTCCTCCCACGGATGGAGAGCTGGCTGTGGTCTGGACTGGAGACATCCCGGAGCCGGCTGCCCAGGAACACCCTCACACATTGGCACATATCCCAGCACTGTGCCACGCTGCCCGCATCGCTGCAGACACAGACAATGTGCACCAATTCTACTGAAGTAAGCAAAGAGAAGAAGTATCCCCGAGATGAAATGGCTGATAACAGAGAACAGCAGCTCTCCTGTCTCCTGTGTGCCATTAATATGGAGCAGGTTGTGGGCTCAGCATCAGGAGACGTAGGCGCCAGAAAAATCAATAACTGTAATATGGCAGAACATGGGGCGCAGACATCTCCGTGCTCCTGTGTTGGGGTCAGAGTGAGGTCTTCAGATCGCTGTCACGGCGCGGCCGGATAACGTCGTGGAGCGTCTGCCTCCTCCAGGAAGAATAAAACCCTTGAAATTCAGAATTCCAAGAAATAACATAAGACGGATCAATAGTGTGAGGATTAAAGTCGCACCGGATGCAGGAGGTCACACTCCAGGAGGGGAGGGGGGTGTCCAGGGATACTGGGGGGAATGGGGGTCCAGTGATGTGATATTGGGGAGGATAGGGGGCCTGGTGATGTGATGCTGAAAGAACGAGTGGGGGGGTCTGTGGATGTGATACTGGAGGGAGCGAGGGGATCCGGTGATGTCATAATGGAGGAAGTGGTGGGGGCCCGGTAATGTGATATTGGGGACAATGGGGGGCCTGGTGATGTGATGGTGAAAGGGCGGGGGGGATGGAGTCCTCTAATATAATAATACTGGAGGAAGGGTGGGTCCTGTAATGTGATTTTGGCTTGGGGGGTCCCCCAGTATCCGCCGCCAGCGAGCTGTTTTTACAATCCTTTCACGCGCGGCGCTCCACCATCTGCACACCTGGTGTCATTAGAATCTGATTCAACACAAACACTTTGTAGCACTTAGGAGGGAAAGCAACTGTAATTTCGCCTGCTGCCAAAAAATAAATTGCAAAAACAAACTCCCCCCGTTTACATTGTTTTTCCTCTTCTGCCATTTTTGTTGATCTTCACACTGGGTTTTTAAAGACAAGCAGAACAGAAAGCGTCTCCTCCGAGAACAAGTCAATTCTGCCATGAAGAAGTATGGAGAGAATTGTGGAGGGACCCACCCTGCGAGGATGGGAACCTGGGGAAGAGGTAAGTGCCCCTCACATACATGTAACACATTCCTCTGTTACCAGCTGCTCAGACATACAGGTAAGGATGCCCACAGACAGGCGAGCGTGCACACAGACAGGCGAGCGTGCACACAGACAGGCGAGCGTGCACACAGACAGGCGAGCGTGCACACAGACAGGCGAGCGTGCACACAGACAGGCGAGCGTGCACACAGACACAGACAGACGAGCATGCACAAAGACAGACGAGCATGCACACAGACAGACAAGCATGCACACAGACAGAGGAGCGTGCACACAGACAGACGAGCGTGCACACAGACAGACGAGCGTGCACACAGACAGACAAGGACACCAACAGGTTCATTCAGACAGATGTGCACAACCCCAAAGTTATATGCAGGTGCACACACACAGACACAAGCCCACAGACATGTACATACATGCACCGGATTCACACAATCCCACAGATTCATACACATATGCAACCTAAGACACATAAACTAATATGTGTACACTTATACACACTTATATACACGTATATGAACACTTATTACACACACATATGTACATTCTCTCGCCTCCTTCATTCCTGACAGAATAATATTCCCGTTTTGTGCTAATTTGGATTAGACAAGAAGGAGCTGTCATCCTTGTACACACATACACACACTGATATAAACACACTTACACACACACATATGCACACTTTTTTTTGTTCATGCCAGCACAGATCTGTATCTCTAATAATACCCTCCCCATGACTGAGTCTTCAGGATGCACCAGTTTTTCGGGTTTGAGCAGACACGGGCGGCTACATCTATAATCCATAACAAATATGTGATATCCAGATTGATGCGCTTGGTTTCATGTATGAATGTAAAAAGATTTGATTTGCCATATGGGATATTCTAATGAGCTGGAAGACGCGGAGCTCGCACTGTAGATTTGTAGATGAGCTGCCCGGAGCCGCTTCCTCTGGTGATTGTATCTTACATTGTATAGGGCGGTGGTTGGATCACCTTCTCGTTAGAAGATCGCTTCCCAAATTTGAGCCCCACCCAAGGAACATCCATATTACACCTATTACTACCACTTTGAAGTTGGGCAACATGCACACTGCCGTTGCCCGCCGTACTGCAGCACGGCGGGCACACGGCTGTGCCGGGGAGAGGAGAAAGAGGTGAGCGCTGCTAACCCCGCCCCTCTCCATAGGGATGTATGGCGCATGGGGCCGTAATACGGGAAAAGATAGGTCCGGTAGGGCACCATGCGCCCATTGCCATCTATGGGGGACATATATCGGCCGTATATACGTCAGCCATATATGTCCCCCAGTGTGAATGTAGCATTACTTTGTAGGTTTCTGCAGGTTACTTTGAAACCCATCACCCCATAAATTGCAACTTGCAGGGATTTGTATTAAAGCGAGAGGCAGACCCTCATGCACAGACCCTAAGGACGGATTCCCATGTGGCGTTTATGGGAAATGCACATGATTTTTGGCCAAACCCCCTCCCACTTGCATTTTGGATGCATTTAAAAATGTCATGTGGGAAAAGCAAATTGGGGCAAAATGTAACGTAGCCATTTTCACAATGCTTTGCAGCAGCCACTAGGGGTCGCCAACGGCAATGTTTTCGCAGCTTCGGCTGCATTTAGCAATAATATACAAATAGCTCCCTCTAGTGGTGGCTATTTGCAGCAAATTCTCAGTATATGTGTATTATGAGATAATATTGATCAGTTATCCTCAGCGTATGTGATCAATATCAGATTGGCGAATGTCCATCACTCTCCTCCTCTGCTGATCATCTGCCTGGGAGCTTTTCTTCTTCATCATCAACCTGTGTTGTCTGATCCATCCATCACGTGACCTGTGTGTAGCTCAGTTTCTGAGCTGAGCTGCAATACTAAGTGCAGCCACTATACAATGTATGGCGCTGTGTTTGGTGTGCAGTGTAATAGGCTCTGCTCACACTTCTTAGGACACAGTCTGGAACTGAGATACATGGCAGATACAATGTTACTGTAGTAAATTGTTGGATATTTACACGCAGAAAATGGTTGCAGAAGTAATTTTGGATTTATTTTTGGAGCCGAGCTTCCCCTTTCGCTGCGATTCCTTGTCTGATCCGAGGTCATGTGTCTTCAGCTGCACCACACGTGTAAGTCTCACATCCCCTTCAGCGGCTCTCGACATCAAGTGCAGTTATTCGGAAGGGGACTTGTCAGAGGCTTGTCACTGTACAGATGGCTGCAAAGGTCAGGGAAGTCACTGTCATGGCTTAAAGGGACAGAAAACCCCAAAATATAAATGATATAACAGGAAAACAAGAGCCTGGACAGAAATGACTGCCGGCTGCTTCTTCACTTACTGCCGGTGGATGAGTAGTGTAACGGGGTGATGGAGGGACGGACGCCCTAATCCTGGAGCTCAATATAAGAAACCAGCTGTGGAAGCTCGCTGAATGGGTTGTGGTTGCAGCTTCTGAGCTTGTGAGTCACACCCAGGGCGGCCTTGCACTATCTGATGCCTGGAAAGCTGGGTGCTTCATTCTTGAGCTAAGGGTAAAGCCCCTTGTTTACAAGCATTTTTTTATGGCCGTCTGCTACCTGTACCGTATCGTTATAACACGGCCACGAGTAGCACACGACCACATTCACTTCAATGAGCAATATGGTCATCCAGCTTTTCCCGGAGAGGGGAGAAGGAGCCCTACCCTACCTTCCTGCACATGGCCGTGCGCAAGGGGCCTTAGGGTGGTGGCATACGTGGCGTGCATTTTTAGCGGACTGGTTAAAAACTACTTAAAAATGGGTTCAAAACGCTGCGTATGCCAGCACCCTTAGGCCACGTTCACATGTTCCCCTAGCGTTGCGTTAATAACGCAACGCTAGCACACAGGGGGCGTTAACCCGCACAGGGGGCAGGGGCAATAACCGATTCGCATGCATTTCTCTGTAAATGTATATGCGATATGGCCGAGGCGCTAGCATAGCGCTATGAACGCGATGCTAGCGGAACGTGTGAACGCACCCTTAGTGTCTCTGCTGTGGGTTGAGTGATGCAGGGGCCAGTCAGCTACTGTATATATAACTAATCTCTAGTTTACTCAGTTCTGGTTATTCTTTCTCCTGTGACTTCTGTCTATTTGTGTTTTGCTGGGCCTGAAAACCTGAGCCTGTATCCAGCTGGAGCCGATACCCTTAACCCCAACCTGAACTGTAACCTGTATCTGAGCCTGTATCCTGATTTGGAATCCCAACCTGATCCAGAACCCCAAACTTTTGTATCTGATCTGGAAACTTGGAACCCCAGTTTGATCTGGAACCACAAACCTTGTATCCTGCTTGAACCCCATTCTGGACCCTGTACCTTGATTCTATACTCTGGACCCTGATCCTGAGCCTGTTTTTTGCCAATTCTTTATGTCTTGAAACCAGCAGTATAAATGATCCAAAAAGATTCTAATATGAAAGTGATAATCTCTATCATAGGTTTCTGCCACTAGGGGGCAAACTATATGCATATCTGTATACAGACCAGCTAAGTGGTAGCAAAAGGAAGATATAATTATGACAAATTTGTGTTTATGGGCACCAGCTTGTGTATTGTCAGCAGGAAAAGCTGTATGAGGATTTCATGGATGAAGGTCCTTCTTAGGGTGATGGCACACGTGGCGTTTTGAACACGATTTTGGGCAATTTTTAAGCAATTTGTCAAAAAACGCATGCTTTTTTGACCAGTTTGACCAATTATCTTTATTCAAACTGGTGGAAAATGGTCTGCTTAAAAACGTGTGCCATCAATATAACATTTGGTGGGTGGTTTGGGTGGCCATGGGCACCAGTCTACCGCCAAAACCAGCTACATTATAATCCACTACTGCCAGGACTATCCATCGGATCAACATAGGGGCGGTGCAGACAATCTAATAGAGAGAGATCCAAAATTGCTAAGGAACAGAGGGGGCTAGAAAAGAAAGAAGACTGCGCCAGAATGGGGAGAGCAACATGTAATACAGATCCGATACATTGTAAATGAGTCTCAGATTGTTTCCGGCTACATTGTGTTTCCTTATAGATGTTCCTATATAACGCTCCCCCATAGTCTCTGTTTGCTCTTTTCTTCTGACTGCGTTACACGTCTCCTCAATCTGCTTATTAATATTTTGCGATGATAAGGAAGGGGGGAGGAGTTAATCTACTATTTTAGGAGAACTATTGTCCGTATTCTCACTCCTTCTCTTAAGGAAGGACAGCGCAGAGAGAAGAGACTGGAGTAAGTTTTCTAGGAGGCAGATCTCTCATACTCCTTAAGAAAGACAGTGTCAGCATCTGGCTGATGGAGTAAGAATGTAGGACCATCCCACGGGCAGGCGCTTCCACACACACACACAGCTCCATGTACAGTCTGCAAACCTGCAGGAGCCAGGCAGCCACACGTCTCCAAGGTAAGACCATCCTGAGCCTCACATCTCGCTTCATTTCTCCCCCTTATTATCGGAGGAGGCGTGAGAGCGTTCCCGGATTATGCATCCTATGGAATATCTGCAGCTGTTTCCTTGCAGATAAACCGTTCCATGCTATCAAGTCCCCCTAGTCCTATATCGCTTTCCCACTCACTGAAAACAATGGGATTTTATTGGGAATTCTTTATATTGGCAAAATAACTTCACATCATATCCAAAAATATAGTGTCCCCCCCCCCCCCCCCCTCCCCCCCCCTCCCCCCTAGAATCATTTATTCTGTATCAGGAGAAAGTAAGGTGAGTCAATGAACAGGGCTCCATATAAAGACCCCCTTATGGGGCCCCTAATAGGAAACATCTGATTGTACGAGGGTCCTGAGCGGTGACCAGACCTGGAGAGGGGAGAGAGAAGAAAGCAATGCACCGAAGAGTTAATCCGCCCCCCTACTCCGTGGTTATAATGAGAGGGGCTCGCCTAATATTTCATTGATCCTCTCAGGGATTCCAGGCAGATTCCTTCACAAGGTAATGGCTTATTTTTTTTTTAGTAACGTCTAGGAATGGGGCGACGCTTGTACAGGGGAGGTGGGTGTGCGCCGTTGTGTTCCTGACAAAGAGAGAGAACTTTGGGATACAACGTCTTGAGTGGTTTCATTGTTTCCAGTTTCCAAATCTTAGCTGACGTTGCAGGACTAACTAAGATTTCCCAGATTTTCATTCTGATAGCGATCAGGAGCTGGGTTTTCGTTACAATGTGTTTTTTTTGTATTATAATGTTGTGCTCTTTTGCACAGAGGAAAAGTTTATAACCCGGGCGTGTGTGCAGGACAGGGTTAATAGTCGCAGCGTTACAATGTTACATCTCACATGGAAGGCAAATATCACTTTAAGATTTGTTCTCAGTTTCTCCCCCTGGAGGGAAGAGGTTAACGTTTGCCGGGGTCGGTTTGGAGGATGTGGATTGTAATCTGGTGGTAAATTTATAAAGAATGATCAGTTTTAATATTTTCCACCCGCGCATGGGTTTTGTGTCGTGCAGATTATTGCATTTTTGGTGACACCGCAAATAGAGAACAAATGCAAGTTGTCAGGAGTTCTGCTTCCATTTAAAGGGACATTACACTTTATGTGCTTGGACCGCACAGCGCGAGCAAACAGATTGGTTCACTTAAAGGGGTCGTCCTGAGAGGAATCGTTATCCACTGTGCAGATCGTTGGGGGATCGTCTGAGTCCTGAAAAATGCAGCGATCAAGACTTTGCACATTCTTTTTAGTGCAAACTGTTTGCACGTGTATTTAAGGAGTGTCACAGGTGACGCTCCTGTGTAGCAGCTGCGATATTCTTCACCCGACACAAATTTCGTCACTGAAAAGGGCGTTCCGGTGCTCAGTCGGAGGGTCTGACAGAAGTGTGCCATACGCCACATGTTAAAGGTGCACCAAAAAAAAGTGGTGCACTATGTCCGGGCAGTGCAGGGGACCCCAGATTCATGAAGAAAAATCCAGAATCTGGCGCCCCCTGCACACTACACAGGACTACACTGCACATAGTACGCACTTCATTATACACAAAACATAGCACATAGTACACACTGCACATAGTACACAGGACACTGCACATAGTACACACTGCACATAGTACACAGGACTACACTGCACATAGTACGCACTTCATTATACACAAAACATTGCACATAGTACACACTGCACATAGTACACAGGACACTGCACATAGTACACACTGCACATAGTACACAGGACTACACTGCACATAGTACGCACTTCATTATACACAAAACATAGCACATAGTACACACTGCACATAGTACACACTGCACATAGTACACACTGCACATAGTACACAGGACATTGCACATAGAACATACTGCACATAGAACATACTGCACATAGTACACACTGCACATAGTACTAACTGCACATAGTACACACTGCACATAGTACACACCCCCTGCACATAGTACACACCCCCTGCACATAGTACACACCCCCTGCACATAGTACACACTGCACGTAGCACACCCTGCACATAGTACACACCCCCTGCACATAGTACACACCCCGCACATAGTACACACCCCCTGCACATAGTACACACTGCACGTAGCACACCCCGCACATAGTACACACCCCCTGCACATAGTACACACTGCACGTAGCACACCCCGCACATAGTACACACACTCTGCACATAGTACACACTGCACATAGTACACACTCCACTGTTCATAGTAAATGTGGGCCATAGTCTGTGGAGTTCAGTGCAGTCCCATAGTGAATATAGTGTCATTGCACATGCTTACCTGTCCCTCCATTCAATAGGGACAACTGATGGGTTGGGTGTTACTCCCTCTTATATTGGGAATTCGTTCCTTATGGAATGGATATTCTGGTTTGGTTTTAAACCCACATCATGTCATTAGGCTTCTTGAAAGTCATGCTTGATGATAAGGGAGCTGCCTTACGAGGTAGTAAAAAGAGGCAATGATTTCCCACTCTTATATCTGATAATTTATAGATATTTGAGGAAAAGACAGTAGAACCAAGGTTACACTTCACAGGTTTTGTATGTAGTCTGTATACAGAAAGCCATACATTGTGTAACTACATGTGACATGCCTGGACAACCCCTTTAAGCCTCCCCAAAACATTTCTGGTTATCTAAAATATATTGGAGGGCCTGCAGATGTCAGGGAAAGAATGATTGATTGAGAATTGTCATTTTGCTACAATGTATCAGTGTAGAGAATCCTCTGTAAGCTAAAAATCCCTGCACTTATACATTGTAACAAAGGGTGGGAGCCGGAGAGAGTAACGGGCTCTGTACAGTCTTTCTCTGGTTGTGATCTGTTGCTATCAGTCTGGCAGATCTGTTACTGATGAAATAAGATTTCCCCAAGACTTGAGAACTATTTGTTCTGAGCAATGGAAACGAAGGACAAGGTGGCCTGAAGAGGTTTGGAACTACAGTGGTAGCAGTGGGGCCCGCAGTGTCAGGGGGCCCCGGCATCTGAGAATGGAGAATTGTACAGCATAATATAGCATATATGTGATGTATCTGTGATGTGTATATGCAGTGGCGTAACTAGGAGAGACAGGGCCCCCTAGCAGCTGCATGGGGCCCCCCTTCCCACTTAAAAAATATACATATTAGTATACTCACACATACGAGTTACAATCACATATAAATAGTCATGTGCATATACACATACATACAGTGCCATATGCAACATACAACACACACATACAGTGTATACAGACACCATATACACATCACAGATACTGCATATATACATCACAGTATATGTTATATACATATTATACTGGACAACGTGCAGTACAATATAGATATAATGGTGCACATCCTCCATTCTTTATTGTGTCAGGTCGGATGACGGGGCCCCATGACACTGTGGGCCCCATAGCAGCTGCTATGGCTGCTACCACTGTAGTTACGCCCCTGTGTATATACTGCGTGTTTATATCCTGTAGGTCTGTATATATAAAATAATAATGTGTCAATGTGTGTGCGTATGAGTGAAGAACTGTATGTTTATGTATATAGGTATATAAATGTGTGTGTATATATGAGTGTAATATGTATATTTTCAAGCAGAAAGGAGGGCCCCATTTAGAAGTCTGCTATGGGGCCCTGTCTCTCCCAGTTATGTCCCTGGTGCATGTTGTTAGTAGTAGCAAATAATGTGAAATAATAAATTTATATTCCAGGATTGTAGCAACTCCAAGCACAAACTGGGTTATTCCTTACACTGCTGTGCTCTGTGCTCTCTGCAGCCAGTGTTATGTATTGTCCCTAGGGAGATGTGTAATCAGACCTCACACTGCTGTGCTCTGTGCTCTCTGCAGACAGTGTTATGTATTGTCCCTGGAGAGATGTGTAATCAGACCTCACACTGCTGTGCTCTGTGCTCTCTGCAGCCAGTGCTATATATTGTCCCTGGAGAGATGTGTAATCACACCTCACACTGCTGTGCTCTGTGCTCTCTGCAGACAGTGTTATGTATTGTCCCTGGAGAGATGTGTAATCAGACCTCACACTGCTGTGCTCTGTGCTCTCTGCAGCCAGTGTTATGTACTGTCCCTGGAGAAATGTGTTAAAAGGACTGTGAAATATATATATATTCCAGGATTGTAGCTTCTCTAGTACACTGGGGCGTGTCCTCACACTGCTGTGCTCCGTGCTCTCTGCAGCCAGTGTTAAGTATTGTCGCGGTAGAGATGTGTAATCTTACCTTTGTGTATTTTGTTAGTAGCAGCAGGACTGTGAAATATGCATTTTTATTCCAGGATTGTAATTTCTCCAAGTGCAGTGGGCACGTGTCCTCACACTGCTGTGCTCTGAACTTTGAGCACTGCACTATGACTGTTGCAGCTTTCAACTAGAATGCTGCTTCAGCTTTTACTCAGAGCAGAGGAGCATCTCAATGCAGAGAGCAAAGC
>WNYA01003078.1:0-29572 GCA_019512145.1 Engystomops pustulosus | reverse complement strand
GGCTATATACACTGGGGCAGGGTCTGGCAGGCTATATACACTGGGGCGGCTGTGACCAATGCATTTCCCACCCTCGGCTTATACTCGAGTCAATAGGTTTTTCCAGTATTTTGTGGTAAAATTAGGGGCCTCGGCTTATACTCGGGTCGGCTTATACTCGAGTATATACGGTACTTCATTTATATAGACATTTAATTTATTTCAGCCATAATGCGGACCTATGGATATTACATATTACATATTACTAGATGACTGAATCTCTATGGTTAGTAAAGAATAATAACTATTCAGGATTCTTTGTTGCTGGAGTTTACAATCCTCAGTTAATTGGAATAATGCTACCGGTATCTCCAGTACTGGGCATAAATAATCTTTATTCTAAATAATTGAGTAACACTTTCCAATTCTCAGGCTCTTAGATATTACACACGCATAGACAAAGTTAGTTCAGTTCACCAATTAGTTTCATCTCCATCCTGGTGCACGGATAGGCAAACCTAAGCCTCCTACTTAACTAGAACAGAATCCAAATGTTAAAGAAAAATTTCACCCCAAATTAATTACTGATAAATAATTGTATCAAATCTCAAGTGTAATGGACATCTAAGGATATAAGAATAATTCCAAAGTAATTGTCAACCAGATCCTGAGAATTAAATTGATGATCCAGCACTATGATGGATTAAAATGGCAAATATCATTTTATTGTAAATTCACCACACAGCACAGTGACAGCAGGATCAAAAAAGTCTGACCAGGATCGGCGCCAGCACTGGGCATACCTGGGCAAGTGCCAAGGCCCAGAGCTGCTGGGGGGGACCCACTTACTGAATCCATAGGGCAGTGGTGGCAAACCTATGGGACGGGTGCCAGAGGTGGCACTCAGAGCCCTCTCTATGGGCACCCAGGACATCACCAAAGAGGACTCAAGGTATCTACTTGCACTCCCAGGCAGCCCAGGTCTTGTCACACTCAATGTTATCATAAAGCAACAGCACTGCCTGGGGCTGCAGGAGGAGTTGGAAGGTGTGGACAGATCAGAATAATCATTGTAGCTTCTTCTCCAGGCAAAAAATGTCTTCCTGTTCTGGGGAACAGGAAGAATTGGTCCTCCTTCTATCTACTGTATTTGTGTCCTCAGAACACTGATATGATTGAAAGTTACAACTGAGCAGGGAGCAATAAGTTAGGGAATAAATTGACATGATGGCACTTTGTGATAAACAGGTGGGTATGGGTTGTAGTTTGGGCACTTGGTCTCTAAAAGGTTTGCCATCACTGCCATAGGGGGTATGGGAGGCTTTATATAAAATAACCATGGTTGGGTTGTTTGGGATTATAAATGAGGGAATATTTATGTAGCAAGAAACTGTTTTAGCTTCAGAATTTTTAATGCCGCCCAATGAGTTCACTGCAAAGGGGCCCACTGAGGCTCTGTCGCCATGGGGCCTACTGAAACCTGGAACTGACCCTGAGTCTGACCCACTATTTTTGACCTTGAATGGTATTAATCATGGTGTGACTCTTAACCTTGGTTAAGACTAGAGATGAGCGAACACTAAAATGCTCGGGTACTCGTTATTCGAGACGAACTTTTCCCGATGCTCGAGTGCTCGTCTCGAATAACGAACCCCATTGAAGTCAATGGGAGACTCGAGCATTTTTCAAGGGGACTTTTCCCGGGTACGGAACGGTACGGTGCCGCACGTGTGCGGCACCGTACCGCTCCCGTAGGGTGCCGTGCGCCCATAGAAGTTTATGGGGGACGTATATCGGCCGTATATACGTCGGCCGTATATACGTCCCCCATACGTTAGTGTGAATGTAGCCTAAGGGTTCTACATCATGAAGACCAAGGAACACACCAGGCAGGTTTGTGATACTGATGTGGAGAAGTTTAATGCCAGATTTGGATACAAAAAGATTTTACAAATGTGAAACATCAGTTTAGTAAAAAGATGACTGAGGGGAGACCTTATTAAAATGTACAAATACCTGAATGGACAGTACAAGGATCTCTCCAAAGATCTTTTTATACCTAGGCCTGTGACCAGGACAAGGGTCAGGGTGTTCTCCTTAAGGAGACATTGCCAATTAAGGCCACCTTAAAGGCGTGTGGAGTCTTAAAGCCATAGATGCTCCACTAGGGAATTATGGGAAGTACGTTTTCTGAGGTGTTAAATGGAAAACAATGTCTCCCTTTGCTATCTTGAAAGGCAGCCCCTTTACCACCAAGTATGACCTACAAGAAGTCTAAAAACATGATGTGGGATTAAGCCAAAACAGTATATCTATTCCATAAGGAACAGACTCCCAACTGTAGACAGCACTGTTTCGACCTGGTTGGGTCTCCTCAGTACAGCGCAGGGAACTGATTTGGCTGAGTGAGAGGCTATTGACTTGGGTCAGACAGTAGGTGTTCTCCGTAAGGAGACATTGCCAATTAAGGGGAGTCTGTTCCTTATGGAATAGATATACTGGTATCTGGAGAGATGATTTTACCATCAACATAGACAAAGGTTCTTTACTGTAAGAGCAGTGAGACTATGGAACTCTCTGCCGCAGGAGGTTGTTATGGCCGACTCTATGACTTTCTGGAGAGAAAAAATATTATGGGGATAAAACATTTATTTAATTCTTAAAGGTTGGACTTGATGGACTTGCGTCTTTTTCCAGCCTTATATACTATGATACTATGAAATGTGGCAGAAGGTAGAAAAGTTTAAGTGGGCCGAATGCTTTTGCAATGCACTGTATATCTGTATGTCTATATATATGTGTATATGCATATAGACATGTATAAATAGGTGTGTGTATATACACGTATAAGTCTAAGCATGTACACGTATATTTATATATATACGCTTGTGTTCATGCGCATATATACATTACCACTCGAATGCTCAAATGTATATACACTACCGCTAAAAGTAATAATGTGCTTAGTTGCCCATTTAAACCAGTTACAGCTCAAATTTCATTTTTCCAGTGCTCATTAATATTTTAACGGGGAGCTGCAATTGGTTGCCATGGTAAACTAAGAACATTCTTACTTTTAGAGAGCTTGATAAATCTGCCACGTTGTGTTTGCCAACTATGTAAGAAGGCTAATGGATGTTTAGAAAACCCTTATCCAAGTATGCTAGCACAGCTGAAAACAGTTTGGCTGATTAAAGAAGCTATAAATCTAGAGAATCACATTTGTTTGTTCTATGAAACTCTCAAAATGGCCAGAAAAAGAGAACTCACATATGAAACGTGACAGTCGATTCTTGTTCTAAGAAATTAAGGCCTTTCCATGCAACAAATTGCCAATAAACTAAATCCTACAACAGTGTGTACTGCTTCCTTCGGAGGAGAGCACAGACAGGCTACAACCAGTGTAGAGAGATTAGAACAGAGTAGAAATGTCGGAGCCCCACTGCACAAATAAGCAACAAGACAAGTACGTTAGAGTCTCTAGTTTGAGAAACCGACACCTCAGAGGTCCTCAACTGGCAGCCTCATTAAATAGCACCTTCCAAATGCCAGTGTCAACCTCTGCAGTGATGAGGCAACTCCAGAATGCTGGCCTTCAGGGCAGAGTGGCAGAGAAAAAGCCATATCTGAGACTGGCTAATAAAAGGAAAATATTAATATGGACAAAAGAACACAGACATTGGACAGAGGAAGATTGGAAAAAAGTGTTTTGGACAGAAGAATCTAAGTTTGCGGTTTTGGATCACACAGAAGAACATTTGTGAGATGCAGAACAACTGAAATGATGCTGGAAGATGCCTGACGCTATCTGTCATGCATGGTGAAGGTCATGTGGTGGTCTGGGGTTGCCTTGGTGCTGGTAAAGTCGGAGAATGCTATCACTCCATACTTCAGCGACATGCCATACCCTGTAGACAGTCCTTGATTGGGTCCAATTTCATCCTACAACAGGAGAATGACCCAAAGCACCTTCAAATTATGCAGGAAGAAGCAGGTAATTGGTATCTATCTGTAACGGAGGGGCCGCCAAGTCACCAGATCTCAACCCTATTGAGCTGTTGTTGGAACAGCTTGACCATGTGGTATGCAAAAAGTGGCCACCAAGCCGATCCAACTTGTGGGAGGGGCTTCTGGAAGTATCAGGTGAAATGTCTCCAGATTATCTCAGCAAATTAGCTGCTAGAATCCGATAGGCCTGTATTGCTGTAATTGCAGAACATTATCCGATGAAAGCAAAGTTTAAAGGAGAGAATTATGTTTTCAAATGAAAAAAAATATTTAAAACTTGTCAATGTCTGGACTGTATTTTCTAGTCATTTTGCAACTCATAAATATTGTATCTATGTGCATTATTAAATATTCATATATCAATGTTTATTAGATTTAGGAGAAAATGGAAATACTAACATTATATTGCACAAAAATTTGGAAGGGGAGGAATTGTTTGTACCATTGTGATGTGTAGGTAGGCCCTCTCAACAGACCAGTAAAATACAATAACTGGTTCCCCAGTAACTCAGTACCTACAGAACACGAGTACATGAGTAGAGGTAATCTACTCTACTTGTTTGCTCCAAACTGGAGTTACAAAGGTACTGTCTTTCTAATTGTCTTGCCGTTTTTGGAACAGTGAAGGACGTAGAAGCGGAGAAAATATTTACTTATTATTTGAACTGTGTGGCATTTTTGGACTTTTTCCATTTTCTCTCCTGTGCCTTTACTTCTAACCCTGTTGAGATTGTTTGTAGGTATATTAGGTGGCTGTGACATCACCAGAGCTATGCATAGCCAGCCCACCTTTACAGCAGTCCTGTTACAGGTGTCAGCTTGCACTGGTTTTCTCAGTTGAGGTCTCCCTGTTGGTTAGTTGCGAAAAAATTACAATATAGAATTAATTCATTTTAATTTTCTTTAATGGGAAAATAAAAATTATATTCACAAAAAATTGTAACCATTTCATAGTATTTTTTAATTTTATATTTTTTATCTGCCATATGGAATTGTATTAAATTATGTGTGTAATATTGTTACCTGTGAAGGACTGTTTAAAGGAAAGTAAATTGGATAAGACTTTAATGGACATGATTAATCATCTCACTGGCTCATAATCTACTACTTAGTGTACCCCATATACACTAAGATTGCTTAGAGTCATAGGCAGCATATATCAGTGGGGCTACCAGCTAAAACCATACTGAAATGTACATTGCTATTTTTATGTGCTACTAGTTTGAGTTGTTGATTTTGGGCTGGAATTCTATCGCTGATTTTATTCAGTGCATTACAAGAAGTAAAATCCATATACTGTGATTATTTATGAGTAGAGTCGCTGTGTGGTCGATGTCTTGTGGTAAAACCTGGGTTGAGGGATGGCTCTGGTGGGTTCAAAACTTCAAAACTCTGTTTGGGTCTGGGTCCAGCTTCGGTACCCTCCTCCTTCGGTAACACCCGTCATCGGTTTTGGCACAGACCGGAACTTTGCATTTTTAGATTTGAAAGCAAATAGGAGACAGAAAAAGAGCAGGTTATATCTGTGACTTATGAATCTATCTATTACGAGCCAATGTAATTTGCATCTGTATCATGTTATAGTTACACGGAGGACTGAGTGGAAGAAGACAAGTTGGGCAGCACCGATTGTGGGAGGTTGAGCTTGTTCCTTCTTAACCAACAATGTTGATGCCATTTCAATTATTTGCTTACACATTAGAATTATTTATTTTCTGTTTTATGATTCCAACAAACATGTTTATTTTTATTGTTAATCTCCTGAATTGGATAAAAGATAAGAAACTTTTACAAGTTGATCAACTCATCACAAGCATCATTGTATGTTATATTTTAGAGGAGGTGATAAAGTCTATAAGATTTATTGAAAATATTTGCAATGATTTATTGCTCCTAAAAATTCACTTTGCATTGTCTTGTACGGTGATGTCCTGCAATGTCTGGTTCTCCACCTTCCTCTGTGTTTACTTCTGTCTGAAGATTGTGAATGTGAAGAATACATTATACATCTGTCTGCAGAGGAGCTTTCAGAAGATCTTGCCCTGGCTCTTCGTGTCAGCTATACTGGGGTCTGTACTTGTGAGTGTCCCATTCATTCTTAACATCACAAAAGAAGATCCTTCAAATACAAAACTCAACACCTCAGCCATAAATAGGCAAAGTAAATTTGCATTAATGAATATTAAAACTAAAGATATTTTATCTTATATGACTTTATCATGGATTGCAATGTTGATCCTCCCCATCTCAGCCATTACTATCGTCAATTCTCTATTGAAACACATAAATCAGGTCCAACAAAGCTTTGGTGGCTTTAGAAGTCCCAACATGAAAGCCCATGTCCAAGCCTTGAGCACCATAATATCTTTTCTTGTTACTAATGTCATCATTTTGTTAGTTTTCTCGGTAAATGTTATAACTCATGATGAAATATGGAAGTTTCTGATATATCCTTTCTATTCTTTAAGTAAAGTTGTAGTCTGCTGGAATTTAATCAAAGGGAACCGGAACCTGAATAAGACTCTCAAGAACATATTTAGTAAATTACATCGTACAAACACATCTAATGATGTGGAATGAAAGTATTGAGACATTTCTACGATGTCCTAATTTTATAGAGATTGATGCATACTTCATTAATATAGACATTTAATTCATTTCAGCCATAATGCGGACCTATGGATATTACCTATTACTAGATGACTGAATCTCTATGGTAAGTAAAGAATAATACCTATTCTGGATTATTTGTTGCTGAAGTTTACAATCCTCAGTTAATTGGAATAATGCTACCGGTATCTCCAGTACTGGGCATAAATAATCTTTATTCTAAATCATTGAGTAACACTTTCCAATTCTCAGGCTCTTAGATATTACACACGCATAGACAAAGTTAGTTCAGTTCACCAATTAGTTTCATCTCCATCCTGGTGCACGGATAGGCAAACCCTAAGCCTCCTACTTAACTAGAACAAAATCCAAACGTTGAAGAAAAACTTCACCCCAAATTAATTACTGATAAATACAGGCGGTCCCCTACTTAAGAAAACTCGACTTACATACGACCCATAGTTACAAACAGACCTCTGGATATTGGTAATTTCTTGTACTTTAGTCCTAGGCTACAATAATCAGCTGTAACAGTTATCACAGGTGTCTGTAATGAAGCTTTAGTGTTAATATTGATTCTTATGACAACCCAACATTTTTAAAATCCAATTGTCACAGAGACCAAAAAAGTTCTGGCTGGGATTACAATGATAAAATATACAGTTCCGACTTACATACAAACTCAAGTTAAGAACAAACCTGCAGACCCTATCTTGTATGTAACCCGGGGACTGCCTGTAATTGTATTAAATCTCAAGTGTAATGGACATCTAAGGATATAAGAATAATTCCAAAATAACTGTCAACCAGATCCTGAGAATTAGATCGATTATCCAGCACTATGATGGATTGAAATGGCAAATATCATTTTATTGTAAATTCACCACACAGCACAGTGACAGCAGGAACAAAAAAGTCTGACAGCACTGGGCATACCTGGGCAAGGGCCAAGGCCCAGAGCTGCTGGGGGGGGTGTAGGGAGGCTTTATATAAAGTAACCATGGTAGGGTTGTTTGGGATTATAAATGAGGGAATATTTATGTAGCGAGAAACTGTTTTAGCTTCAGAATTTTTAATGCCGCCCAATGAGTTCACTGCAAAGGGGCCCACTGAGGCTCTGTCGCCCTGGGGCTTACTGAAACCAGGAACCAACCCTGAGTGTGACCCACTATTTTTGACCTTAAATGGTCTTAATCACCCTTAGTCGCCCTTAACATTGGTTAAGACCAATTAAGATCAAACACATTGGTCAGACTGTTTTGTCCCTGTTGTCACTGAGTTGTGTGGTGAATTTTCAATAAAATAATATTTGCCATAGTGCTGGATGATCGGTTTCATTCTCAGGATCTGGTTGACAGTTGTTTTGGAATTATTCTTAATATTTTAGATGTCTATTAGACTTGAGAATTGGTCAAATTAATTATAAGTAAATGTTTTTGTATTTTTTTTTGCTTAATTAACATACGTGTTTAGATTTTAATTTCAAATTACTGTGGTTTGATTTCTTGTGCATAATTTTGTAGAATAGATATTTTGTTCTATAATTATTGCTGGTTTTTCAAAAAATTGTATTTTAATTCTTGTTCTTTTTATTTTTTTGTGAATTTTTGAGGGCTGAACAACCAATATAGTTTTTTGTTGTCTTTTGCTAAGGGTGTTCCTTTTCCATATGTGAATTTTGGTCTTTTTATCTGATTTTGAGTGATGTTTTTCTTTATTGTTTGATCATTCATAAACATGTGTTATTATTCAAGAAAAATTATGTCTAAGATATATGTACGATACTTACAGCCAATAAAAATATGAAATGTAAGTTCAGAGGTTACAAAAGTCTTATAGGTCATGCCTCTAATAGGTATTTCAGAAAATTAAAATGTGTCTGGTGGCAGTTATCTCTCTGAAACAGTGGTCATGGAGACATGGGGGAATGCTAATTGGGACTTTTTCACATGGATTAGCTTCATTGATCATGGTGTGGAGCAAAGAGTTGGGTCTCGGGTCTCTGAGTCACCGTTTTCTCAGCTGCTACATATGGTTTAATGGCGCTGTTCAATAATTTTAGAAAGATATATTGCCTGGGAGTGTTTGTGGAAATTTAATACCTTCCTGAAATCTGGGTTTGGAGAAAGTGGAAAGGATACTCTATGGACTGACTTCGGTGAAGAATGTGTCAGGTAAATGTAAAGGTAATCGTAAAGAATATAAGTTTTCCAAACACCATTACAGATCTCAGTGGTAAGTTTTCTACCTTATATGATCCATGTCTTTTTACCATACCACATTTACTTGTATTCTTCTGATCTTCTCCATCTACAACTATGTGAAAACCCACTACCACTCGTATAGTTGTGTTGGATACATGCTATTATTGGACCAAGGATAACCTAACTACTACAGAGCTCTCTATTTTCATCTAGTTTTGTGTATATGTATATGAGCTGTATATATGTATATTTCTAATGTTAAAAATCTCTTATTTAGTTTTTCTGTATACGCTAATTTTGCTTTTGAAATATTATATCTGAGTACACCTTCCTATATGATTGACATGTGATATTCAACTTACTTGGATTATATATACACTCACCGGCCACTTTATTAGGTACACCTGTCCAACTGCTCGTTAACACTTAATTTCTAATCAGCCAATCACATGGCGGTCTCTCATATGTTGTATCAATGTTTCAATTGTCAAAATAAATAAGAGAAATTATGAGGGGTACCTTGCCATCTCTAGCCATGACTAAGAGTGCCTCGTGCACTTGAAACGCGTAGGTTATATTCCTCTATATGGTCTAGGGGACATGCCATGTTCAATTTTTAAATCAACTATATAATAAAGTCCGGATGGACAAGAAACTTTTTTACCCTGGCATTGGTGCGGAGCTCCGTTTTTTTCTTTGAAAAATTTTGTCTATAAAAGGTCAAAATACATGTAAGTCTAGTCTATCCGGTCAAGGCTTTCTTGGAATTAGTAAAGAGCCATGGGGCTCCTCAGCGAATGTTAAAATTCATCAATTTTGGGGCACATTATCTGGTGGTAATGTTAGATTTTAGTGCAAGAGATTAAATAATAGTTCATCACCAAAAATGGTCTGAAATTGAACTGTGTAGACCAGCATTCTGCAGCCATAATTGTGTGCCAAAAGTTGCGCCCAATAGAGTGTTGGTAATCTATAGGTGCAGGAAAAGCTTTGGGATTTCAAAGCTTTCCCCATATTCTGCGCCAAAAAATAAGCTGTGAGTGTTTCGAAAAAAGGTCAATATTGTTGCACCGACACTGTTGGAAACTGTTGTAAAGTCAAAAATGAATGCCTTCCCCCCTTATGTCTGGAGGAACCCTCGCTGACACAGGAAATGGCTATATATGGACACATGGTGGGTTTTCCTTTGGCTAGGGAACCCACAACTGATGACATGGAAGCAGAGGAATTCCCTAGAGCAGTTGGAACAGAAACTCCATAGATAAGTCTTCGGGGAACCCTTGCAACCCAAAGTGAGATTGGGAATTCCCTATAACAGTGATGGCAAACCTTTTAGAGCCCGAGTGCCCAAACTTCAACCAAAAGCCACTTATTTATTGCAAAGTGCCAGCACAGCAATTTAAGCAGTAATTTATTTCTCCTTGTTCTTTGACAACTTTCAATCGTTCATCCTCCTAAAGACACCAATGCAGTTGAAAGGAGGAGGGCAGATTCTGTAGGAAGATTCTTTGAGTGCTGCCTGGTGATGGCCAACTTCATGCTGGGGTAATGGCCTGGGTGGCCACAGAGAGGGCTCCGAGTTCCGCCTCTGGCACCAGTGCCATAGGTTCGCCACCACTGCCCTATAACATTGCAAGGTGTGTAATATGATCTCAGCTCTCTAGAATTAACACAGTGGTTCTCCTTCCTTGGGCATGTGTGATATATAAAGTCATATAGTGGTTGAAATAAGAAAGAAAAAAACAGACAAAAACCTACCTACAAATATTTCTCAACATTTGGATTTGTGCTAAACTTCAGGTTGGTGCAACTTTATATTTGAGAAAGACAAAAAAAAAAAAGAAAAAGAAAGAGTCATCTCTGTGATGTACTGTACATTGCTTTTAAATACAAGCAAATGTAATTTGCATCTGGAGCATGTTATAGTTACAACGAGGATTGAATGTAAGAGGACAAGCAGAGCAGCATCGGTCGTGCTAGGTTATATTCCTTCTCTCTTATCCTGAGATAATGATGTCGTTGGAATTATACTCTGACATTTGTTATTTTATTGGTTTTTTGCTTTTGACACCAACAAACATGTTTATTTTTATTGTGAACCTTCTGAATTGGATAAAAGACAAGACGCTTCCACAAGTTGAGCAGCTCATCACCAGCATCAGTGTATGCAACATTGTGGACGAAATGTTGAGGATTATAAAGTTTGCAAATATAATTTATAACAGTCAAATAATGGGAAGAATATACTATGTTCTGTCTTTTATTATCTTGCCCTGCAATGTCTGGTTCTCCGCCTTCCTCTGTGTTTACTTCTGTCTGAAGATTGTGAATGTGAAGAATACATTATACATCTGTCTGCAGAGGAACTTTCAAGTTCTGAAGGCAAAAGGGGGTCCAACCCGTTACTAGCATGGTGTACCTAATAAAGTGGCCAGTGAGTGTATGTTTTTATTATTTTATATGTTTTCTATTTGTATCTTTTCTTTTGTGTTAACAAAGGCCCTGAGGGCTGAAACGTCCTTGTAACACTTTTTATCTCATTGAAATTATTTTGCATAAAGAAGTCCAAGATAGTGGAAGGAAGTGAAGAGTTCTAATTAGGGGTAGAAGAAGTTGTGTATGTTCACGGTCAGTATCAAGAGGTTGTCCACAAACGTGGGTACTTTATGGGTGAAGTATCATACTGTGATTTGTTAGGAAAAGAGAGGGTCTCTTATATGTTGCATCAATGTTTCAATGGTCAAAATAAATAAGAGAAATGATGAGGGGCACCTTGCCATCTCCAGTTGAAGATCAGGAAGAAGTAAGAGAGAATGTCATCAACTCTTATAACTGCAGTTTGGAAAGAAGTGAATTTTGTCTATAAAAGGTGGGGGGAAGCCCAAGGTCACAATACATGTAAGTCTGTAGGTCAAGGTTTTCATGGTATTAGTAAAGAGCCATAGGGCTCCTGAGCAAATGTTAACATTCATCAATTTTGGGTTACATATCTTGCGGTAATGTTAGATTTTGGTGCAAGAGATTAAATAATAGTTCATCACCAAAAATAGTCTTAAATAGAACTGTGTAGACCAGCATTTTGCAGCCCTAATCATGTGCCAAAAGTTGTGTTAGTAATCTAGAGCATCAGGAAAAGTGTCATGATTTCAAAGTTTTGCCCATATTGAGCGCTTCGTATTGAGTGTTTCAAAAAAGGGCCAATATTGTTGCACCGACACTGTTGGAAACAAGTCAATAATGTATGTCCGACCCCGTGTGTCTGGGGGAACCCTCTCTGACTTGGGGAGTGGCTTTATATGGACAGATGGTAGGTTTCCCAGAGAACCCCAGCTGCTAACATGGAAGCAGAGGAATTCCCTCTTCGGGGAACCCTTGCAACCCAAAGTGAGATTGGGGATTCCCTATAACATTACAAGGTATGTAGTATGATCTTAGCTCTCTAAAGATGGCATAGTAGTTCTCCTTGGGTATGTGTGCAGCTGATATATAAAACTGTATAAAGGTAGTCAAGTGATTGAGATAAAAAAGAAAAAAAAGAAAAATAAGCTACGGTACTTACAAATATTTCTCAACATCAGGTTGGTGCAACTCTATAATTGAGAAAGACAAAAACTGAAAAAAATGTAAGAATAATCTCTGTGATGTACTGTACATTGTTTTTAAATACAAACATTCATTTGCATGTAATTTGCATCTGGAGCATGTTATAGTTACAACGAGGATTGAATGTAAGAGGACAAGCAGAGCAACATCGGTCGTGCTAGGTTATATTCCTTCTCTCTTATCCTGAGATAATGATGTCCTTGGAATTATACTCTGACATTTGTTATTTTATTGGTTTTTTGCTTTTGACACCAACAAACATGTTTATTTTTATTGTGAACCTTCTGAATTGGATAAAAGACAAGAAGCTTCCACAAGTTGAGCAGCTCATCACCAGCATCAGTGTATGTAACATTGTGGACGAAATGTTGAGGATTATAAAGTTTGCAAATGTAATTTATAACAGTCTTATAATGGGAAGAATATACTATGTTCTGTCTTTTATTATATTGCCCTGCAATATCTGGTTCTCCGCCTTACTATGTGTTTACTTCTGTCTGAAGATTGTGAATGTGAAGAATACATTATACATTTGTCTGCAGAGGAACTTTCAGAAGATCTTGCCCTGGCTCTTAGTGTCAGTTATACTCGTCTCTGTACTTGTTAGTGTCCCAATCATTCTTAATATCACAGAAGGAATTTCATCAAATCCAAGCGTGAACGGATCAGACAATAATAGACAAAGAAACCTTACATTATTATTTCTGTCATACAAATATGTTTTAGCTTTATCCATTTCGCCAAGCACTGCAATGTTGATCCTCTCCATCTCAGCCTCAGTTATCGTCATTTCTCTATTCAAACACATGAATCAGGTCCAACAAAACTTTGGTGATTTCAGAAGTCCCAACATTAAAGCCCATGTCCAAGCCTTGAGGACAGTGATATTTTTTCTTGTTACTAATATCGCCATTTCCTTAGCTTTGTCGGTGATTGTATCACCATGTAGTGATATGTGGATGTATGTGATAATTCCTCTCCATTGTGTGAGTAAATTTGTGGGCTGTATGAGTTTAATCAATGGAAACCGGAACTTGGATAAGGCTCTGAGGAACATTATTAGGAAATTACATTGTACCTTTTCAACTAATGATATGGAATAACAACATGTTGATGGATGGTATATACTTGAGTATAAGCAGAGGTTTTCAGGACAAAAATGACATGACAGACATGAGGGGCTGCTGGGTATTTACTTGGGGGGAGGGGCTGCTGGCTATCACACCGGGGCAGGAGATGCTGGCTATGTCTGTTATGCAAGGGTTAGATGGCTGTATACTGGGGTGGGAACTAGCTGGCTGAATACTGGGGGCAGGAATTAGCTGATTGTATACCGGGGGCAGGCTGGCAATATACTGGGTACAGTGGATGCTGGCTATACACTGGGGCACAGGGGGCTGGCTGGCTATACACCAGGGGCAGGGGCTGGCTGTCTATATACTGGGGACAGTGGTTGCTGGCTCTATACTGGGGGACAGGGGGCTGGCTGGCTATACACCTGGGACAGTGGCTGCTGGCTCTATACTGGGGGCAGGGGGCTGGCTATATACTGGGGGCAGGGCTTGCTGAATATATACTGGGGACAGTGGCTGCTGGCTATATA
This sequence comes from Engystomops pustulosus, assembly GCA_019512145.1. Taxonomy (NCBI): domain Eukaryota; kingdom Metazoa; phylum Chordata; class Amphibia; order Anura; family Leptodactylidae; genus Engystomops; species Engystomops pustulosus. The sequence goes on along the minus strand of WNYA01003078.1, from coordinate 15,565 downwards.
CTGGTCCACAGGGGTCTGGCTGGAGGCTGTGACAAATGCATTTCCCACCCTAGGCTTATACTCGAGTCAATACGTTTTCCTAGTTTTTTTAATTTAAAATGAAGTACCTTGGCTTATACTCGGGTTGGCTTATACTCTATTATATATGGTATCTTAATCTTTTGATATTGAGCTTATGTAATGTAGGCCTACAAAAAATGCATGGCTATTTCAATCAAATTACTGGAGGACTAGATCTCTATCCTCTCACATATGTTCTTTTCTGGCATGGCAATGATAAATAAAATATTTGTCTCCAACTTTATTTTATCAGCCTACAATCATCCGTTGATGAGAACAGAAGTACATTCTGTATTTAAGTTTTTTTTAAAATCAAAAACACTGAAATATCAGTAAAACATTCCTGCTTTCCAGTTTTGGTTGACTAGCAGCCACATTCTTATGAAGCATCCCAAGTTCTGGCAGTGCAACAATATATATCAGGATTATAGATATAGATACAGAAGATCAATGGAAAGACGTATTGTAATTGTATGTGCTTTGTCTGTGATTTTGCAGTTATTCAGACATATAAGTGTAGATTAAAAAGTCACAGATGTCCAATAACTCACTTCTCATTTCAGAAATCCAGAAGACTCAGATAATGGGTGTGTCACAGTGGAGAAATGCATGCAGGGCCTAAACTCCCCCACAAGCTGGGTCCCTCTGCTAGTCACAGAGGACAGCTAGAAGGCAATCCCAACTCTGAATCGGTGCTCAGAAAAGATGATAACAAATATAAAGAACAGGACCTAACTTTTCTGTCAGACAAACTGGGTCAGTTCCAAGATGGCAGTGAGGTACAGATTTGATGGGAGAAAGAGTAAGCAATAAACACAGCATAAACACGGTAGATGTAATAACATATTTCAAAGCAGAAATAACTGTTATTGAGATAACTGTTATAGTGATAACCAGCAAACTGTAATGAAACTGGGCAGTTATAGAAAGGAGTTTCTGGACACCACCCCCAGCAGCTGACTTTTTCATTTATCCGTCACTCAAGCTACAATTGGAACACAAACTAGGGTCTAAATGAACCACCCATCTTTCACTTAGAAACTGACTCCAAAAGGAGGCTGAATTAAGGCACTGGAACAGAGCAGCCCTGAAACCTCATCCCATAACCGGGTTCTTTCAGGATGGAAGTCATCACCCTGTCGAGCTGTTTTAGCTATTCATTTATCTGCATGTGGCTCAGAGGTATAACATTGTAGTCAGTGAATACATGGTTTCATGGCTTAGCTCGATTGACCACTCCAATCAACCACTGAAATTATATATCAATAGAACCATGGTAGATTTTGGTATTGTCAAAATATAGATAAAATAAAATATCCTGAATATTTTGATGTTTGAAACTGACCTAAAGGGAATATACTACTAGACCAGCAGGGAAATCCTACAGAAAACTAAATTGGAAAGTAGTTCTTCCTTTTAGTGGCAATTAGACAAGTAGGTGACTAGAAGATGTTTTTCAGGTGCTTACACCTCATACCCTGTTATAACTTTGGTCAGAGTTGGTAGTGAATGGAGGCAGTCGTGTCCTTCATATGAAATGTTTTTTATTGCAATGGGAACATTTTGTATGAAATCCATGACTACCTTCGTTCACTACCAGTGTACGCCATATTGACAACAATTCCTCTATCGACTATACTTGATCCAGACCGGTGTGACTACTGTGTTTTGAAGATCCAGTTGATTGGTAGCACCATACGTACCCCCCCTCATGCTTTCCACTACTATTGTGCCTGGTACTAGCCTCACTCTTACCTCACCATTTTTCTTACCGTTTCTTAAGAATTACTACTCTATGAGTGCTTTTTCGTCTCTCTCCATGTCCGCCTTTTCTATAACTTTGGTCATGTAGTACCATTCAACAGTGTCTGTTGTTTCCAAAAATATGCAAAACATGTCACATTAACTGATAGTACAAAAAAAGGATAGTTTACAAGTTATGACTTTCCTTAATTGCAACGTTGATCCTCTCCATCTCAGCCAAAGCTATTGTCACTTCACTATTGAAACTTAAATCAGCTTCAACCAAACTTTAGTGGTTTTATAACTTCCAACATGAGAGTTAATCTCCAAACTTTTAGTATCCTAACTTTGGTTCCCATTACTCATATCATTTTCTCCTTCAGTTTTGAATTAAATGAAAAGTAGCGATCAGCAGATTGGTCGAAAATTCTCCTTTGTGACAAAACTCTGTATGGTACCCGGACTTTGAGTCGAACTTTGACCCAAACATCCAGTTCATTGAGGTCAATTGGAACCCGAATATTAGCACACATAAATGGCAGAGGACTAATAAATGGCGGGAATGACAGGGCAGTTGCCTTACCCACAATGGGCTAGGGAAAGTATTCAAAATGATAACATAAAATAAAAACAAACAAACAATTAAATTGTAAAAATATTACATATAAAAAATAATAATAATAAAATGCTGTTAATATCATAGAAAGCGGTATGGGTAGTGATACCCATTCAAAACAGCAAGGACATCTCCGACACAGTTGAAGGAGCAGGCCATACTGATCTATGATAACAATTCCAGCTAGAATTTTGTGGGCCATCCACCTCGGTCTACCGCAGTGTTGGAGGATTCGGATGTGTACAGTGGAGATTGCCAGACTACCCATTCTCCTGATCGGTGGGGGGCCCAACAGTCAGATCTTCACTGTTGAACTAGTTAAATGAACAGAAAGAAAGGGCAAGGTGGCAATATGCTGACTTTATTTTCTTATGCAGAATATAAATGAGTGCTCAGCTCACCTGCCTGGGTGCAAGGCCTGGAGAAGATCCACTTTCACCAGTTGTAAACTGTTAGAAGCAAAAAAATGGTGTGCACAGCCATCCTTCTATGAAACAATAAATCCTTTATTCCTTTGTCACAGTCAAAGCCATAAAACCAGCATGAATCAGGAGCAGTTCACATACACATCTGACGCGTTTCTGATCCTTTTTGGATTATTTAGTCATAAATAATCAATAATCTATGACTAAGGATCCGAAAGGATCAACAGCATTTGAGGAGGCTGCCAGGTTAAGGTATACTGGTGGTCAAGTGGTGCCTTTGTGATCAATCAGACAACCTAGTATTAAAGTGCCCTGAGGGGGGTCTAAAAAATAGTAAAATAAAAATGAAAAACGTAAAAAACGTAAAAAAAAGTCCCATCAGTGTGTAAGGGGGCCATGAGCGGGCTCCACAAGCTTCAGAGCGTGGTGTCAGCTGTAATATACAGCTGACACTCCCTGCTTCTGGTGCATAGAATGTCCCGGTGCGGGAAGTATCTTCCCACAGGGACGTACTATTACTCCCTGGTGCACGCAGCAGTTAATATACCAAAAAATATCACGTGAACATACTACGATCCAGCACAAATCTTCATAAAAATGTAATTCCTTTATTGAGACATTGTTTAAAACGTCATGGCTAGACAAAAGTCGCCAATGCGTTTCGAGGGTGTCCCCCCTTAGTCATGGCTAACATTAGAATTCTAGACACAAGATATTTAAAATTCCGAGCCAATCACAGAACATGTTATTACAACGTCATATCCTCTCATATTCATGCATGGAAAAAAAATCTATATTGCACTTTTAACATATGGTATTACATAAGAGACAAAAATGTAACATAATTAATATATAGAAATCAAATCATCTCTGAAATTCTTAACATTTGGGGTATGGATATTGAGGGTAAATACAGGGCCATGGGAAGGCAGGATCACAGCATGGCAGAACCTCGGGATGGCAGAACCTCGGGATGGCAGGACCTCGGGATGGCAGGACCTCGGGAGGACGGCTTGCAGGCCCTCAGAAGGATGGCTGGAGGACCTCGGCAGGATGGCAGGGCCTCGGGGAGACCACTGGAATACCGGACCGCCACAGGAATACTGGACCGCTACTGGAGTACTGGACCACCACTGGAGTACAGGACCGCCACTGGAACTCAGGAATTCAGGAATGCCACAGGAACACGGGAATGCCACAGAAACACGGGAATGCCACAGGAACACAGGAATGCCACAGGAAGACGGGAATGCCACAGGAACACGGGAACACGGAGGCGTCTGGAAACGCACAGGAACATGGAGGCGCCTGGAAATGCTCAGGAAACACAGGGGGCTTTTTCTTCAGCAGAATGAACTGAAGAGCCAGCAGGGGATGCTGGGAGTTGCCTGTCTATATGAGCCGGGAATGCCAGCGCCCTTTAAATTCTTGAAGAGTCAGCGTGCGTGTGCCCTAGCAGTGGGAGCGCGCGGCCTAGTCGGAGGAGGCGTGCGGCCTGGACGGAATCACAGCCTGGAGCCTGGAGGGGTAAGTACAGGCTGGGGATAGGGCAGCACGTATCAGGGCACGGTTGTACCCACGATCCGCAACATGGATCGCGGGGACACCCATGACAAAGTGCCGGGCTGGGGCTGCACAATGGAGCGGAACACGGGTGCACCTGCGATCTGACACATGGGTCACCCTTGACATTGGGCTTGAGATAGTACATAGGAAAAATTATAGAATTGACAAAACAATAGAATTGACAAAACATAAATTCATATGGGTCATTTCAGAGTTGAACAGAGGAAGTGCTGTGATTCCTTTTTTAATTTTTTTACTAATTTTCTGTGTTTAGTGTTCATGTAGATGGTAATTTCCATTTTTCCCTTGCTGCTGAATATTTCCATTCACTGTCACCTTATACTTTCAAAACCTTAGTGTTTCGAGTTGCTATCACAAATTTGATGTAGATTCGGCTATAAATAGCACTGGATAATATATTCAAACCAATAAATAACGAATGATATGAGGAACATTTCTAAACCTTTGGAGGAGCCGGAGGAGACAGATGGAGGCTGCTACTATTACCCTCGTATCAATCAATTATGTAACTCTAATTATACAATTTCCAGGAAACGCCTTTATCATTGTGGTCCTCATTATAGATTTTTATAAGAACAGACGACTTCCACTGAATGATCAGCTGATACTTGTCTTGAATGTCTCCAACCTTCTATATGGCTTTAATGCAGGTTATTTGCTTTATGGATATTTGTCCAAAATGAAAGATTACGGATTGTTTGACCAAGCTGTACATCGTTTTATGTTCTCTAATCTGTGCAGAATATGTTTTAGCTTTATCCATTTCGCCAAGCACTGCAATGTTGATCCTCTCCATCTCAGCCTTAGCTATTGTCATTTCTCTATTCAAACACATGAATCAGGTCCAACACAACTTTGGTGATTTCAGAAGTCCCAACATTAAAGCCCATGTCCAAGCCTTGAGGACAGTGATATTTTTTCTTGTTACTAATATCGCCATTGCCTTAGCTTTGTCGGTGATTGTATCACCATGCAGTGATATGTGGATGTATGTGATAATTCCTCTCCATTGTGTGAGTAAAGTTGTGGGCTGTATGAGTTTAATCAATGGAAACCGGAACTTGGATAAGGCTCTGAGGAACATTATTAGGAAATTACATTGTACCTTTTCAACTAATGATATGGAATAACAATATGTTGATGGTATATACTCGAGTACAGGCAGTCCCCGGGTTACATACAAGATAGGTTCTGTAGGTTTGTTCTTAAGTTGAATTTGTATGTAAGTCGGAACTGTATATTTTATCATTGTAACCCCAGCCAAAATTTTTTTTGGTCTCTGTGACAATTGGATTTAAAAAATGTTGGATTGTCATCAGAACCAGGAATAACAATAAAGCTTCATTACAGACGCCTGTGATAACTGTTATAGCTGATTATTGTAGCCTAGGACTAAAGTACAGTAAATTACCAATATCCAGAGGTCCGTTTGTAACTAGGGGTCGTATGTAAGTCGAGTGTTCTTAAGTAGGGGACCGCCTGTATCAGCCGAGGTTTTCAGCACAAAAATGACATGACAGACATGAGGAGCTGCTGGGTATTTGCTTGGGAACAGGGGCTGCTGGCTATACTGTACACTAGAAGGCAGGGGCTGTCAGTCTTAATACTAGAGGGCAAGGGTTAGATGGCTGTATACTGGGGTGGGGACTAGCTGGCTGAATACTGGGGGCAGGGGCTTGCTGGCAATATACTGGGGACAGTGGATGCTGGCTATATACTGGGAGCTGGCTGGCTACACAGCAGGGGCAGGGGCTCACTGTCTATATACTGGGGACAGTGGCTGCTGGCTCTATACTGGGGGGGCAGGGGACTGGCTGGCTAAATACTGGGGGCAGGGGCTTGCTGAATATATACTGGGGACAGTCGCTGTTGGCTATATACTGGTCCACAGGGGTCTGGCTGGAGGCTGTGACAAATGCATCTCCCACCCTAGACTTATACTCGAGTCAATATGTTTTCCTAGTTTTTTAAATTTAAAGTGAGGTACCTCGGCTTATACTCGGATTGGCTTATACTTTATTATATATGGTATCTTAATCTTTTGATATGGAGCCTATGTAATGTAGGCCTACAAAAAATGCATGGCTATTTCAATCAAATTACTGGATGACTAGATCTCTATCCTCTCACATATTTTCTTTTCTGGCATGGCAATGATAAATAAAATATTTGTCTCCAGCTTTATTTTATCAGCTTATAATCATCTGTTGATGAGAACAATAGTACATTCTGTATTTAAGTTTTTTTTTAATCATCTTTCCAGTTTTGGTTGACGAGCAGTCACATTCTTATGAAGCATCCCAAGTTCTGGCACTGCAACAATATATATCAGGATTATACACTCACCGGCCACTTTATTAGGTACACCATGCTAGTAGCGGGTTGGACCCCCTTTTGCCTTAAGAACTGCCTCAATTCTTCTTGGCATAGATTCAACAAGGTGCTGGAAGCATTCCTCAGAGATTTTGGTCCATATTGACATGATGGCATCACACAGTTGCCGCAGATTTGTCGGCTGCACATCCATGATGCGAATCTCCCGTTCCACCACATCCCAAAGATGCTCTATTGGATTGAGATCTGGTGACTGTGGAGGCCATTTGAGTACAGTGAACTCATTGTCATGTTCAAGAAACCAGTCTGAGATGATTCCAGCTTTATGACATGGCGCATTATCCTGCTGAAAGTAGCCATCAGATGTTGGGTACATTGTGGTCATAAAGGGATGGACATGGTCAGCAACAATACTCAGGTAGGCTGTGGCGTTGCAACGATGCTCAATTGGTACCAAGGGGCCCAAAGAGTGCCAAGAAAATATTCCCCACACCATGACACCACCACCACCAGCCTGAACCGTTGATACAAGGCAGGATGGATCCATGCTTTCATGTTGTTGACGCCAAATTCTGACCCTACCATCCGAATGTCGCAGCAGAAATCGAGACTCATCAGACCAGGCAACGTTTTTCCAATCTTCTACTGTCCAATTTCGATGAGCTTGTGCAAATTGTAGCCTCAGTTTCCTGTTCTTAGCTGAAAGGAGTGGCACCCGGTGTGGTCTTCTGCTGCTGTAGCCCATCTGCCTCAAAGTTCGACGTACTGTGCGTTCAGAGATGCTCTTCTGCCAAGTCCAGTTATAAGTGAAAAGGATGGTGGTGTCATTTAGACCTTAGTTTGTGTTCCAATTGTAGCTTGAGTGACGATAAATGAACAAGGTGCTGGGGGTGGTGTTCAAAACTCACTTTCTCATAACTGCCCAGTTTCATTACAGTTTGCTGGTTATCACATAAACGTTATCTCAATAACAGTTATTTCTGCTTTGAAATATGTTATTAGTATTACATTACCGTGTTATGCTGGTGTTTAGATTGATTACTCTTTCTCCCATCAATCTGACCTCACTGCCATCGTTGGAACTGACCCAGTTTGTCTGACAGAAAAGTTAGGTCCTGTGTTTTTCTCTCTATATTGTTATCATCTTTGAGCACCGATTCAGAGTTGGGATTGCCTTCTAGCTGTCCTCTGTGACTGAGGGACCCGGCTTGGGGGAGTTTGAGGCCTCATGCCTTCTCCATTGGACACACACCATTATCTGAGTCTTCTGGATGTCTATCTGTCTGTAATGAGAAGTGAGTTATTGGACATCTATGGTTTTATACACTTATATGGCTGAATGACTGCAAAAGACAGACGAAGCACATACATTACAATAAATCTTTCCATTGATCTTCTTATCTATCTACACTCACCGGCCCTTTTTAGGTACACCTGTCCAACTGTCCGTTAACACTTAATTTTCTAATCAGTCCAATCACATGGGCTACTCAGTGCATTTAGGCATGTAGACATGGTCAAGACAATCTCCTGCAGTTCAACCGAGCATCAGTAGGGAAGAATGGTGATTTGAGTGCCTTTGAATTGGCATGGTTGTTGGTGTCAGAAGGGCTGGTCTGAGTTTCAGAAACTGCTGATTAACGGGATTTCACGCACAACCATCTCTAGGGTTTACAGAGAATGGTCCGAAAAGAAAAAAATCCAGTGAGCGGCAGTTCTGTGGGCGGAAATGCCTTGTTGATGCCAGGTCAGAGGAGATGGCAGACGGTTCGAGTGATAGAAGGCAACAGTGACTCAAATCGCCACCCGTTACAACCAAGGTATGGCGCATTATCCTGCTGAAAGTAGCCATCAGATGTTGGGTACATTGAGGTCATAAAGGGATGGACATGGTCAGCAACAATACTCAGGTAGGCTGTGGCGTTGCAACGATGCTTAATTGGTACCAAGGGGCCCAAAGAGTGCCAAGAAAATATTCCCCACACCATGACAGCCCCACCACCAGCCTGAACCGTTGATACAAGGCAGGATGGATCCATGCTTTCATGTTGTTGACGCCAAATTCTGACCCTACCATCCGAATGTCGCAGCAGAAATCGAGACTCATCAGACCAGGCAACGTTTTTCCAATCTTCTACTGTCCAATTTCGATGAGCTTGTGCAAATTGTAGCCTCAGTTTCCTGTTCTTAGCTGAAAGGAGTGGCACCCGGTGTGGTTTTCTGCTGCTGTACCCCATCTGCTTCAAAGTTTGACGTACTGTGCGTTCAGAGATGCTCTTCTGCCTACCTTGGTTGTAACGGGTGGCGATTTGAGTCACTGTTGCCTTTCTATCAGCTCGAACCAGTCTGCCCATTCTCCTCTTACCTCTGGCATCAACAAGGCATTTCCGCCCACAGAACTGCCGCTCACTGGATGTTTTTTCTTTTTCGGACCATTCTCTGTAAACCCTAGAGATGGTTGTGCGTGAAAATCCCAGTAGATCAGCAGCCCTTCTGGCACCAACAACCATGCCACATTCAAAGGCACTCAAATCACCATTCTTCCCCATACTGATGCTCGGTTTGAACTGCAGGAGATTGTCTTGACCATGTCTACATGCCTAAATGCACTGAGTTGCCGCCATGTGATTGGCTGATTAGAAATTAAGTGTTAACGGGCAGTTGGACAGGTGTACCTAATAAAGTGGCCGGTGAGTGTAGAGATAGATACAGAAGATCAATGGAAAGACTTATTGTAATTGTATGTGCTTCGTCTGTCATTTTGCAGTCATTCAGCCATATAAGTGTATATTAAAAAGCCATAGATGTCCAATAACTCACTTCTCATTACAGACAGATAGACATCCAGAAGACTCAGATAATGGGTGTGTCACATTGGAGAAAGGCATGTAGGGCCTAAACTCCCCCACAAGCCGGGTCCCTCAGTCACAGAGGACAGCTAGAAGGCAATCCCAACTCTGAATCGGTGCTCAGAAAAGATGATAACAAATATAGAGAGAAAAACAACAGGACCTAACTTTTCTGTCAGACAAACTGGGTCAGTTCCAAGATGGCAGTGAGGTACAGATTTGATGGGAGAAAGAGTAATCAATAAACACAGCATAAACACGGTAGATGTAATACTAATAACATATTTCAAAGCAGAAATAACTGTTATTGAGATAACTGTTATAGTGATAACCAGCAAACTGTAATGAAACTGGGCAGTTATAGAAAGGAGTTTCTGAACACCACCCCCAGCAGCTGACTTGTTCATTTATCCGTCACTCAAGCTACAATTGGAACACAAACTAAGGTCTAAATGAACCACACATCTTTCACTTAGAAACTGACTCCAAAAGGAGGCTGAATTAAGGCACTGGAACAGAGCAGCTCTGAAACCTCATCCCATTCACCGGGTTCAGGATGGCAGTCATCACCCTGTCGAGGTGTTTTAGCTATTCATTTATCTGCATGTGGCTCAGAGGTATAACATTGTAGTCGGTGAATACATGGTTTCATGGGTTGGCTCCATCGACCACTCCAATCAACCACTGAAATTATATATCAATAGAACCATGGTAGATTTTGGTATTGTCAAAATATAGATAAAATAAAATATCCTGATTATTTTGATGTTTGAAACTGACCTAAAGGGAATATACTACTAGACCAGCAGGGAAATCCTACAGAAAACTAATTTGGAAAGTAGTTTTGCCTTTTAGTGGCAATTAGACAAGTAGGTGACTAGAAGGTGCTTACACCTCATGCCCTGTTATAACTTTGGTCATAGTTGGTAGTGAATGGAGGCATATGAAATGTTTTTTTATTGCAATGGGAACATTTTGTATAAAGTCCATGACTGCCTTCATTCACTGCCAGTGTACGCCGTGTCGACAACAATTCCTCTATCGACTATACTTGATCCAGACCGGTGTGACTACTGTGTTTTGAAGATCCAGTTGATTGGTAGCACCATACGTACCCCCCTCATGCTTTCCACTACTATTGTGCCTGGTACTAGCACAACTCTATTTGGTGAGCCTCACTCTTATCTCGCCATTTTTCTTACACTTTCTTAAGAATTACTAGTGCTTTACAAGTGCTTTTCGTCTCTCTCCATGTCCGCCTTTTCTATAACTTTGGTCATGTAGTACCATTCAACGGTGTCTGTTGTTTCCAAAAATATGCAAAAAATGTCACATTAACTGATACTAGAAAAAAAGGATAGTTTACCAGTTATGACTTTCCTTAATTGCAACGTTGATCCTCTCCATCTCAGCCAAAGCTATTGTCACTTCACTATTGAAACTTAAATCAGCTTCAACCAAACTTTAGTGTTTTTATAACTTCCAACATGAGAGTTAATCTCCAAACTTTTAGTATCCTAACTTTGGTTCCCATTACTCATATCATTTTCTCCTTCAGTTTTGAATTAAATGAAAAGTAGAGATCAGCAGATTGGTCGAAAATTCTCCTTTGTGACGAAACTCTGTATGGTACCTGGACTTTGAGTCGAACTTTGACCCGAACATCCAGTTCATTGAGGTCAGTGGAACCCGAATATTAACACACATAAATGGCAGAGGACTAAAAAATGTCGGGAATGACAGGGCAGTTGCTTTACCCACAATGGGCTAGGAAAAGTATTCAAAATGATAACATAAAATAAAAAAAACAAACAATTAAATTGTAAAAAATATTACATATAAAAAATAATAATAATAAAATGTTGTTAATGTCATAGAAAGCGGTATGGGTAGTGATACCCATTCAAAACAGCAAGGACATCTCCGACACAGTTGATGGAGCAGGCCATACTGATCTATGATAACTATTCCAGCTAGAATTCTGTGGGCCATCCACCTCAGTCTACCGCAGTGTTGGAGGATTCGGATGTGTACAGGGGAGCATCGCCAGAGTACCCATTCTCCTGATCGGTGGGGGTCCCAGCAGTCAGATCTTCACTGTTGAACTAGTTAAATTAACAGAAAGAAAGGGCAAGGTGGAGATCTTCTAATATTCTGACTTTATTTTCTTATGCAGAATATAAATGAGTGCTCAGTTCACCTGCCTGGGTGCAAGGCCTGGAGAAGATCCACTTTCACCAGGTGTAAACTGTTAGAAGCAAAAAAATGGTGTGCATAGCCATCCTTCTATGAAACAATAAATCCTTTATTCCTTTGTCACAGTGAAAGCCATAAAACCAGCATGAATCAGGAGCAGTTCACATACACATCTGGTCCTTTTGGATTATTTAGTCATAAATAGAGATGAGCGAACACTAAAATGCTCGGGTACTCGTTATTCGAGACGAACTTTTCCCGATGCTCGAGTGCTCGTCTCGAATAACGAACCCCATTGAAGTCAATGGGAGACTCGAGCATTTTTCAAGGGGACCAAGGCTCTGCACAGGGAAGCTTGGCCAAACACCTGGGAACCTCAGAAAAGGAGCCCTAAGAAGGGCTGTTGGGTTCTTGGAGAATCACTCCTGCCTAACAGTAAGCTAATAGAACACCCTAACGCTTTCCCTGACCAGCAGCAGCTCTCTCCCTAGCGGCATCCAGACACAGAATGATCCGAGCAGCGCGGGCAGCGGCTAGTCTATCCCAGGGTCACCTGATCTGGCCAGCCAACTTTTTTTTTTTTTTTTTTTTTTTTTTACGTCATGCTGGGTGGAGTGCAGAGTCTCCTGGCTTGTGATTGGCTCTGTTTCTGGCCGCCAAAAAGCAAAACGGCGGGAGCTGCCATTTTCTCGAGCGGGCGAAGTATTCGTCCGAGCAACGAGCAGTTTCGAGTACCCTAATGCTCGACTGAGCATCAAGCTCGGACGAGCATGTTCGCTCATCTCTAGTCATAAATAATCAACAATCTATGACTAAGGATCCGAAAGGATCAACAGCATTTGAGGAGGCTGCCAGACTAAGGTATACTGGTGGTCAAGTGGTGCCTTTGTGATCAATCAGACAACCTAGTATTAAAGTGCCCTGAGGGGGGTCTAAAAAATAGTAAAATAAAAATGAAAAACGTAAAAAACGTAAAAAAAAGTCCCATCAGTGTGTAAGGGGGCCATGAGCGGGCTCCACAAGCTTCAGAGCGTGGTGTCAGCTGTAATATACAGCTGACACTCCCTGCTTCTGGTGCATAGAATGTCCCGGTGCGGGAAGTATCTTCCCACAGGGACGTACTATTACTCCCTGGTGCACGCAGCAGTTAATATACCAAAAAATATCACGTGAACATACTACGATCCAGCACAAATCTTCATAAAAATGTAATTCCTTTATTGAGACATTGTTTAAAACGTCATGGCTAGACAAAAGTCGCCAATGCGTTTCGAGGGTGTCCCCCCTTAGTCATGGCTAATATTAGAGTTCTAGACACAAGATATTTAAAATTCCGAGCCAATCACAGAACATGTTATTACAATGTCATATCCTCTCATATTCATGCATGGAAAAAAAAATATTATATAAGAGACAAAAATGTAACATAATTAATATATAGAAATCAAATCATCTCTGAAATTCATACCATTTGGGCTGTGGATATTGGGGGTAAATATCCAAAATGCCTCACGTTTGCGGAGTCTCTCCACACAGTCCCCACCTCTATCTGGTCTGTTAACCCGTTCTAGACCAAGAAAGGAGAAAGTATCCACAGTCCTTCTAGGTTTTTCAATGAAGTGGTGAGTGGCTCCTGACACTCCACTCTTTTTCTTTGCAAAATCAGATATGTGTTCACTAATACGATCTTTAATTTTTCGTTTTGTGCTGCCTACATATCTGAGGTTGCATTCTGTGCATTCAATAAGAAAAATTGCAAGATCAGTTTCACAATTTATGATAGACCTTATTGTGTATTTAAAAGATTAAAAAATGATGATAACCCTGGTCCCGGCTCAAAACATGTCTTTTGTACAACATACAATAATATTGATCAATGATCTTTTTATAGACACATTTTTTAATTTAAACAAATTTATGTTTTTTTATGTCGGACGGTAGCCATCAAATGTGTTTTCTTTTAACCCTAGAATGCATACCAGGGGCCTCGCAGGCCCACTCTGTTAGTTGTTTTCTTTTGACTGCAAGATTACTTTAGTTAGAATTCTGAAACTCTAAGTATTCCTCAGTTATATAGTTATTAGTCATTTCCAGTTGTTCATATATTTTTATGTTACAGGCATTTCGGTATAATAACTCTTTTTTGTGAATATCCCATATTCACATACCTGGGGCCTTTTAGGCCCGTACTAGGTTTACATGTGATCCTAAGTAGAGATGAGCGAGCACTAAAATGCTCGGGTACTCGTTATTCGAGACGAACTTTTCCCGATGCTCGAGTGCTCGTCTCGAATAACGAACCCCATTGAAGTCAATGGGAGACTCGAGCATTTTTCAAGGGGACCAAGGGTCTGCACAGGGAAGCTTGGCCAAACACCTGGGAACCTCAGAAAAGGAAGGAAAACACCACGGAAATGGACAGGAAACAGCAGGGGCAGCATGCATGGATGCCTCTGAGGCTGCTTAATCGCACCATTATGCCAAAATTATGGGCAACAGCATGGCCATGACAGAGTGACAGAATGAAGCTAGATAGCATCTAAAACATCCAATAATTGACCCTGACACTATAGGGGACGGCATGCAGAGGCAGCGGCAGCAGCGGCAGCAGGCTAGAGAGTGTCATGGCGACATACCCTAAATGGACTCAGGTTTCACCAAAGGAGGTGAGCAAGAAGCGCTGAAATGATTTCCTATGTGAACAAAAGGTTGACGGTATATTTAGTCGATAACAGAGCATGGTGGCGACAAAGTGACCAAGTTCCATAACGTATCTGGTGAAACACCCGAAAAATGAGCCTGACACAGCATCTGTTTACATTCCCCTCACCCGCATATCCCAAACTTTATAAGAACGCTACTAACTACTGATCTTATACAAAAGGTTCTTAGAATTGCTGTTTGGGGAGTACCTGAGACAGGGGCTTGGATTGGCGAAAGCTCGCCTGGCACGGAGCGCCACTCCATCCCAAGATCCAACTAACATAGTTTTAACTCAGCACAGCACCTTTATCTACTACTAGTTCACTGCCTCCATACATCGTCCCTTATCAAACGAGCTGTGTCAGGCAGAATTTTCAGGTGTTTCACCAGATACATAGTGGAACGCGGCCCATCTGTCGCCGCCATGCTGGAGACCTGAAGTTGCAATCATAGCAGCGCAATATGTGATCCCCATACTGTCGCTCTTAATCATGGAACCATTTCCTAAACAATTAAAAATAGACCCACTATGCTATTCCATTATTCCTAGGTGAAATATCAAACGACCCGGCCTGCTTTGAAAATTATAATTTTTCAAAGTAAACGCTTCTGGCCCCCAGGCCCATTTTGGGTGGGAGGAGCCGAGAGACAGGGGCTTGGAGGGCAAAAGCTCGCCTGCAGCGGACGCCGCTCCATCCCAAGATTAGGCAGCCTCAGGGCATCCATGCATGCTGCCCCTGCTGTTTCCTGTCCATTTCGCCTCCACGATCCTCCACAGCGTCCACCATGTCTCCATGTGCAACTTTCAACTGTCTATACCACAGACGCTGGAGCACGAGAGGATATGCAGCACATCATCCCCTTACAAACGAGCTGTGTCAGGCAAGAATTTTCAGGTGTTTCACCAGATACATAGTGGAACTCGCCCATCTTGCCACCATGTGCTGGAGACCTGAAGTTTCATCATAGAAGCAATATGGATGCCCCAGTAGTCACTCTAATCATGAAGCGTCTCCATGGCTGCCTCCCCATTTCGTCCCTTTATCAAAAGA
>WNYA01003077.1:0-22497 GCA_019512145.1 Engystomops pustulosus | reverse complement strand
ATGGCCAAGTGCATAGCCCAACCGTCTATTTATTCTACCCCCACCCAAAAAAACCCCCATATTATTACTCCAGCTTCCACGATACATTTGTAGTTATATATCTGCATTCAGTATTAAATTACTATACACAGCTTGGATCAATGCAAATATTGTGAAACTTTACTTGGTAAACCATCTGTGAGGCAATATAAAAATATTTAAAAGACGCGTCACCAATATGACCCTTGTGGCCCATATTGGCCTCCAGCAGCCCCTTCCATAGCTATTTATCTGCCCATGTTGCCTTCCTTAGAAATGCCTTGCCCCATGCAGATTCCCACAAGTATTGTCTACAATGCAGACTTCTACAGAATATATTGACCCATGCAGCCGTCTTCAATAACACTGCCCCATGTGGTCTCCTTCGTAATGATGCCCCATGCAACCACCCACCAGCAATTGTTGTGCCCATGAAGACCTCCTCCGTAGTGAGATGCCACATGTTGTCCTTCCTCTAGCTAATTAAGTGAACAAATGCAGCCTCCTCAGTCATTTGGTGTTTACCCTGCAGCTTCCCACAGCAATGATATGCCACAGCGCCTGTACATACTGATAAGTTTTATACAGCCTTCCCAGTACATGATATGCCCATGCAGACTCCCCAGTAATGAGATGTCCATGCAGCCCTCCTCCCAAGTAATGATGTGTCCATGCAAGGTCCTCCCCAGTAATTGATATGTCCAATGCAGCCCTCCACCCAGTATTGATATGCCTCCAGCAACTTCCCCAGTATGATATGCCCCATGATAACTCCCCAGTAAGATATGCCCCATTGCAGCCCCTCCCCCCAGAAGATTTTGTCCCATGGCAGCCTCCCCAGTAATTATTAGGCCAACTGCAGACTTCACACCAGTAATGATATGCTCCCAGCTACTCCTCCCCCCAATAATGATATGTCCCATGCTCCCTCCCCCTGGAAGATAGGCCTATGCAGACCTCAAACAAGTAATATATGTCCCTATGCTGCCCTCCCCGTAATAATTGATATGGCCCATGCGCCTCCCCCGTTAATGACATTGCCCCCGGCAGACTTCCACACCAGTAAGGATATGTCCCATGCATCCCTTCCCCCGTATCGAGGATGCCCCTGCAGACTTCACACCAGTAATGATTGTCCCATGCAGCCCTCCCCACAGTTTAATCAATAGTCCCATGCAGACCTCCCCCAGTAATGATATGCCCCAGGCAGACCTCCCACAAGTAATGGTCTGTCCCAGTGCCAGCCATTCCCAAGTAATTATACGGCCTATGGGTGCCCTTTCTAGTAATGTGTAATGTAACAGAGGTTGGAGAAAGAATAAGAGGTCGAGATGTATCAATGCTTAAGCACGTGTTGTCAACAGAATGATCCGCAGTCACTAACCCACTGTGAATGAGTTGAGTTCTGTCTCTTATTTACTTTTAGAGTTTAGGTGCATATAGGCGCCTATGTTGAATTTTCAGGCAAAACTTTAGGATTCCGATAAGAGGCTCAATCTCTCTGCTTTTCTTCCCCGCACACCACACAGGAGAATGACCACACACAGCAGACCCTAGGTTTTGTAACACACCCTGCAATACGCCAAAGGACCTCACCTCTGCAGTGGCTTCTCCGGAGGGGATCCCAGTGCGGAATTCCTGGACTTTGTTTACTTTACAGAAATCGACGTCTTATTCAGTCATATCAAGAGATGAGTTTCAAATATTACAATCGGTTGGCCCTTCCTAGAGACGCATTGACCACAGACAGGAAGCAGAATAGTTCATCATTTTAGTGAAATGATGAAAAAAGAAGCAAAAACAAAATCCATTGGACACGCAGAAGCAGAAAAATATTGTTTTCGAAGCGGGAGATCCCCGGGAATATAGAAGCGATTGGCTGAGCAGCGCGCAGTGGTTACTACACCGTGTGGTACTAAATGCAATGCCAGTACCCTACCGTTCAGTACGGGGCGGTACTACATGCCCCTTGCCTCCACATCTGCCTGGTGAGTAGTAGAGCCCTCTAACAGTACATTGCGTACTAAATCCCCTGCCCTCCACCTCGGCATGGCTGAGCGTAGAGACCCTATAAAGTACGGTGCGGTACTACATATAGTTCCTGCCTCTATCTCTGCAGGCTGAGCAGTAGAAACCTCTCAACAGTACATTTCGGTACTACATATAGTCCCTGCCCTAGATGGCAGCAGCCCTCTCTCCAGACAGTGGAGGTACTACATATAGTCTCACCCTGACCTCGCCTGGCTGAGCAGAGTAGACCTCTCCACAGTAACTTTCGGTACTACATATAGTCTCCTGCCTAGATGGCAGCAGCGCTTCTCCAGTACAGTGGGGTACTACATATAGTCTCCTACCCTCTACCTGCCTGGTGAGGCAGTAGACACCTCTCCACAGTAACATTCGGTATTACAATAGTTCCTCCCCATAGAGAGAAGCGCGCCTCTCTCCACGATACAGTGGAAGGGGCGAGGCTATACATTATAGTCTCATACCCTCTACCCTTGCCTGGCGAGCAGTAGCGCCTCTCTACAGTTACATACGGGTACTACATATAGGTCTCTGACAGATGACAGCCAGCAGCGGCTCTATTTACAGTAAAGTGGGGTACTACATATAGTCTTCTGCCTCTACCTCTGCATGAGCTGAGCAGATGGAGTCTCTTCATACAATGTTGGTAAGTACCAAATATAGACTCCTGCCTCTACCGCTGCATGTGCTGAGCAGTAGAGCCTCGTTACAGTCAGTGGCGTACTACATTTTCCCCTGCCTCTACCTCTCCCTGACTGAGCAAGTAGCGCTCATAAATACCACGTGGTGAGGTACTACATACCGTCTCCTGGCCCTTACCTCTCCTGGAAGTGAGCCAAGTAGGCTATCACAGTACAGTGGCCGGGACTAACAATCTAGTCATCTCCTGGCCCTAAGCCTCTCACTGAGAGAGCAGTTAGGCCAATCTCTACAGTAGCCAGTGGAGGCGGTAATGGACTAATATAGTCGTGTCAGTGCCCTCTAGCTCTCCCTGGGGTACTGAGCAGTAGTAGTAGCGCCTACTCATACAGTACAGGGCGGGGTACGACATATAGTCCTCCTCCCTCTACCTGTCTGACACTGGATGTGGGGGCAAGCAGCATCTCTCTCAGTATGATACTTAGGCCCCTTTCTAGCACTGGAGTTTCGACGCAGACGGAAGTCTGCGCGTGCATTTGACGACTGTCAAGAGAAAAAATGGCATTGCACCTCTGTCACCATGTATAATGGGTCTTTCTCACTTTGCGTGGGGTTTTTCAGAGACGCGCAAGGCCGTTGAGTATTAGAGTTTGCCATAACGCGGCAGTCAAAGATACGCAGAGAGGACAGTATGCTCATTGTTTGCGAGGGTCACGCGCACAGATTTGTTCAACACACAGCCATCTCAAGTCTACTGGAGATGCATCAAGAACGCCTTGACTCGCAATAATTGCAAGTGCAATGCGAGTGCAATCGTTTTTACGTAAGGGTGGCTAGGTGGACACGAAAATAATAACATATTTACCTGCTCGCGAAACGACATTTAATTAATTATAAAAACAAGTGAAGAACAGTGAAGGATAGAATAAAATCATTACACAGTGTACACAGTGACCACAGGATAATTAAGATAAAAACACGTGACCAGAAACACAGTGAAGAATAGATTACAGATGTTCGGAATCTGCTTATTGTGGGAGATAGCGCGGAAACTGCGGAACAAAATAGCAGTGAAGAACAATATTATGTGTGAAGAGACATGGACAGATGTATGGAAAATATGCCAATGGTTCTTTACAACATTAATATTGTTCTTCACTGCTATTTTGGTCGCACCGCCTCCGGCCCCCCCCACGCGTATCTCCGACAAGTAAGAAGATGTGCCGACATCTGTAAGCTATTCTGCACTGTGTTCTGCACTGATGTTTTATATCTTAAATGATTACTGTGGTCACTGGTTCACTGTGTTAAAATGATTTTTATCTAGTCTCACTGTTCTTCACATCTCTGCTAAAAGTGTCGGGAGATATATACGCGCGGAAACAGTGAAGAAAGATCGCCGAGTGTTCTGAAATTATAGAAGACATTATTTTTCAATAAAAACACATTTTTAATCCCAACCATGGTCCTTGGAAATATGCTCGAGTTCCCATGAATCGTGAGTACAAAACTGACGCAGAAAAGCAACAAAAAACGCAATACTCTTTAGGAAAAAATTGGAAAAAAAACGCAGAAAAACGTCAGTTTTTCACGCATTGCACCCGCACGTGGAAACGCAACGTAGTGTGCAAGAGGCCTTAGGGTCTCGGATCACACATTTCGGTTGATGTTCCAGATTTTCGGGATTTTCAAGCTGTGACAGTATTTAACAGGGGTTTCTGCCTTGGGGATGTGTATATGCCATCCAATGGTGCAAACTGCCTTGCTATGTGTGCTTATTTAATTACCTCTAACTGTTTATAATTAAGCACCACCAGTGGTGCTTGCTTTATTGACACAAACCTCTTAGCAGTTTTCTTAAAAATGTCAAGTTGTATGTGAAATTTGCTCATCATTTGGGATAAGTAGATTTCATTTGTTTTAAAGGGTTTTATCCAAGAGTAGTTAAATTATAGCGAGGCTTGCGACGGCTTTTTTTAAAAAATTTAAAAGCTGTACTCACCCTCGTAACTCCGGGGCCGCATGCGGGTCCATTTGATTGTACCTCGTTTTTTTCAGGGGGCAGGGATCGCGCTGGGGATTCTGGTCTGGTTTCCATGGCCCAAGTGCATAGCCCAACCTTATATTTATCTACATATTTATCTCCTCCAGCTTCCACTATACCTTTGCCCTCCCCCAGTAATGATATGCCCCATGCAGACCTCCCACAAGTAATGGTATGTCCCATGCAGCCCTTCCCAAGTAATTATATGGCCTATGTTGCCCTCTTCTAGTAATGATGTTCAATGTAAAATGTAACTAAGGTCGAGATGTATCACTGCTCAAGCCTTGTTGTCACCAGAATTATCAGCAGTTACAACCATCTGTGATGAGTTGAGTTCCTGTCTCTTATTTATCACTTTACTTTAGGTGCAATATAGGCGCTATGTTGAATTTCAGGCACTTATATGTGATTCTCCTATAAGCTCATCTCTCTGCTTCTCTCCCGCACCCCAGCAGGAGAATGACCCCCACAGCAGACCCTAGGTGTGTAACACCCTGCACCCAGTGACCTCCTCTGCAGTGGCTTCTCCTGGAGGGGATCCCCCAGTGCTGGACATTCCTGGACTTTTGTTTACTTCTACAGAAATCTGACATCTTATCATGTTCATATCAAGAGATGATTTCTCAAAATATTACATCGGTTTGGCCCTATGAGACATTACCCAGACAGAAGCAGAATATTTTCATTCATTGTTTAGTGAAATGATGTAAAAGAAGCAAAAACAAAATAATTTGCCACCGCAGAAGCAGAAAAATATTGTTTCTAAGCGGTAGATCCCCGGGAATATAGAAGCGATTGGCTGAGCAGCAGCGCAGTGGTACTACACAGTGTGGTACTAAATGCCCCCTGCAGTACCCTACCGTACAGTACGGTGCGGTACTACATGCCCCTTGCCTCCCACCTCTGCCTGGCTGAGTAGTAGCGCCCCTCTACAGTACATTGCGGTACTAAATGCCCCCTGCCCTCCACCTCTGCCTGGCTGAGCAGTAGCGCCCCTCTACAGTACGGTGCGGTACTACATATAGTCTCCTGCCCTCTATCTCTGCCTGGCTGAGCAGTAGCACCTCTCCACAGTACATTTCGGTACTGTTATTTGAGATTGTGTTGTGGTTGTTGGTAAGTAAAAGAATCTAAACGTATAATCGAATATAGTCAAACATGGCAATTAGAAAATTGGTGGGTCCCTAAAAATGGCTATTCCCATTTCAGAGAGCCAATTGAGTTGTTTTGATATTTGAAAATGAAAAGTGTATACAATTTTCTCATAGTACTTTCTGTATAAATTCCCCAAAGTTTTTCGTAGGTCTCTGCTTGCTGTATTGATGTCAGGCTCAGGGAAAATGTGGACCCACCCCACTGACCACAGCGGGCATGACACAGCCGGACGTACCTGGGACTGCATGCAGAGTGGCATCATCAATTTTCCACAAAGAGCCCGAAACAAAAGTGGGTTGGACTTGCTGCGCGTCGTGGGACCATCAGGTATCCACAGGTGCGCCTTTGTCTGTGGTGGCAGAACTATCGAAAAGGGAGGGTGGTGATGTCAGACTGTAACGTCTTTTCGGGTGCCCAGAGAGGAGTAGCTATTGCCAGGGCCTCCCAGAGAGGAGTGCTGATGATGATGCAACATTTAGAGCTGCAAGCCATATAAACTCAATGGAAAGGAGCAAGGGTGTAAAGGCTCCTGCACAAACTCGAGTGCAAGAAAAAAAAAAAAAAAAGCCACGCCTCCATCGTTTATATCCCACCGCCTAAAACGCTAGAGAATAGGGGATGGATGGGGTGACAGCTGGACTATGCCAGCCAGAAGCTCCCCGAGGGGGGGGCGGGGGATCCGTGCCCCTGACAACAAACCGAGGTACGAATCAGATGGACCGCAGTGCGGACCCGGAGGGTTACGGAGGAGGTGAGTTACAGCTTAATTTTAAAAAAAAGACTGTCGCGACTGGATAATTAAGGTATTACTCTTGGATAACCCCTTCTTTAACAAATGAAAATCTGCTTATCCCAAATGATGAGCAAATTACCACCTGGACAAGCTGTTTGACATTTTTAATAAAAACTGCTAAAAAAGGTTGTGTAAAATAAGGCAACCGCTGGTGGTGCTTAATTATGAAAAAGGTTAGAGGTATAAAATAAAGGGCAAACCATGTAGCAAGCATGGATGTTTGGCACAATTGGATGGCATATAACAATCCCAAGGCAAAACCCTTTAAATCCTGTTCAAAGCTGTGAAAATCCGAAAAATCGGGAAACAGTCCAACGAAAAGTGTGAATCCGAGACCATAAGGCTCTTGCACACTAGCGTTGCGTTTCACGTGCGGGGTGCAATGCGTGAAAAAACTGACGTTTTTGCTGGTTTTTGTCCAGTTCTTCTAAAGAGTAATTGGCGTTTTTTGTTGCGTTTTAGGGCATTTTGCGCAGCGATCAATGGGGACTCGGCATATTCAAGGGACCATGTTTGGGAGATTAAAAATGTGTATTAATTGAAAAAATATGTCTTATAAATTTGCAAACATCGGCGATCTATTCTTCACTGGTTTCAGGGCGTTATGATCCTCACGACAATTTAGAGATGTTTGAAGACAGTGAAAATAGGAAATATCAAATCTTGTAACACAGGTGAACACAGTGACCCAGGATTCATTTAAGATAACAAAACAGTTCAAACACAAGTGCACGAAGAGATTAAGATGTTCGGCAAATCGCTACTTGTCGGGAGATACGCTGCGGAGCGGTGGAACAAAATAGCAGTGGAGAACAATATATAGTGTTGGAAAGAACACATTGCAGTGTTTCCATACATCGCAATTTATTTTGCAACATTTCTTTGTTTTTTCTTTTTTTTTTTTTATTCTATTGTTCTTCACATTTCTTTTGTTTCGCGAGTCGCGGTTGCAGCGCGTATCGCCAGACAAGGTAAAGAGGTAAGGAGATGTGCCGAACCATCTGTAATCGATTCTGCAACTGTGTTCTCGCCTGTGTTTTGTTTTATCTTACATGATCCTGTGGGTGTCACTGTTGTACACTGTTGTACAATGATTTGGTCTTTTAGTTCACTGATCTTCACTGATTGTTTTATTAATAAATGATCGTTCCGAGCAGGGGGAAATCTGTATTCGGGTCACTAGTCACCCTACGTTTTAAAAAACGCATTGCACGTCGCATGGCTGTGACTTGCACTGATTGCGAGGTTTTGCAATGCGTTCCTTGTGCATCTCCCTAGACTGAATGGTGCGTTAAATTGAGCGTGACTCGCCGAACAAAAATTAGAGGCATGCTCGATTGCTATGGTACGCGGTGCAAACGGAAGACAAGCTGGACGAGCGTTGAAGAAAACACGCAAATGAGAGAAAGACCATTGAATACAATGGACAGGAGTGCAAATGCGCGTGCTGAGCGTCAAATGCGACTCGCAGAACTTTTCCGCGCGTGAAAAAAGCAGTGTAGAAGGGGCCTAAGTATAAATTAGAGGAGCTGTGACCCAGCCAGGAGAGGTAGGAGGGCAGGAGGCGATATGTGTAGTACCCCACTGGTACTGTTATGAGAGGCATGCTAAATGGCCTCCGCACAGGGAGGAGGGTACCATTGTCTGCACCAAGAGGGCAGGAGATATACTGTAGTACACACTGTACTTGTAGAGAGGCCGCTACTGCTCAGTCAGGGAGAGGTACGAGGCAGGAGACTAATAGTGCTATGTACCCCACTGTAATGTAGAGAGGCGATTATCTGCTCAGCCAGGGAGAGGTAGGGAGGGCAGTGGACTATATGTAGTACCCCACTGTACGTAGAGAGCCCGTATTGCTATAGTCATGTGGGAGACAGGGTTAGAGGGGCACGGGTGAAATGTAGTACGCCTACTGTAACTGTAGAGACATGGCTCTTATGCGTCAAGCCAGGGCAGATGGGGTATGAAGGCAGTGTAGTGAATATGATTTAGTTACCCAAACTGCATAATTTGTTAATGAGTAGACACACTGCTCAGTCCTAGGCAAGAGGTAGAGGGTCACAGACGATTCTATATGTAGTACCCCATTGTTACTGTAGAGAGGCGATGACTTGCTGCTCATCTAGGGGCAGGGAGCAGGAGACTCTAGGTAGTTGAGTAGTACCCGTAATGTACTGTAGAGAGGCGCTACTGCTCAGCCAGGAAGAGGTAGAGGGTAGGAGGGACTGAATGTAGTAACCCACTGTAGTGGCAGAGAGGGCGCGCTGTTCACTGGGTGAGGAGACTAATGTAGTACCGAACGTCTGTAGAGGTGAAGATGACTAGCCAGGCTAGACGGTAGAGGTAGGAGACGGTATAGAGGGTAGGAGATCTAATGGAGATTCCCCATGTACATGGAGAAGAAGGCGCTGCTGCATCTAGGGCAGGGAGGAGGAGAGACTTATTGTAGTACCGAAAGTACTGTGCGGAAGGTGTACTGCTCAGCCAGGCAGGGGTAGGAGGGTTAGGAGACTTATATGTACGTACCCCACTCGTACTGGAGAGAGGCGACTGTTGGCTCATCTAGGGCAAGGAGACTATACTGTACCCCTAGATGAGCAGCAGCGCCTCTCTCCAGTACAGTGGGGTACTACATATAGTCTCCTACCCTCTACCTCTGCCTGGCTGAGCAGTAGCACCTCTCCACAGTACATTTCGGTACTACATATAGTCTCCTGCCCTAGATGAGCAGCAGCGCCTCTCTCCAGTACAGTGGGGTACTACATATAGTCTCCTACCCTCTACCTCTGCCTGGCTGAGCAGTAGCTGTTATTTGAGATTGTGTTGTGGTTGTTGGTAAGTAAAAGAATCTAAACGTATAATCGAATATAGTCAAACATGGCAATTAGAAAATTGGTGGGTCCCTAAAAATGGCTATTCCCATTTCAGAGAGCCAATTGAGTTGTTTTGATATTTGAAAATGAAAAGTGTATACAATTTTCTCATAGTACTTTCTGTATAAATTCCCCAAAGTTTTTCGTAGGTCTCTGCTTGCTGTATTGATGTCAGGCTCAGGGAAAATGTGGACCCACCCCACTGACCACAGCGGGCATGACACAGCCGGACGTACCTGGGACTGCATGCAGAGTGGCATCATCAATTTTCCACAAAGAGCCCGAAACAAAAGTGGGTTGGACTTGCTGCGCGTCGTGGGACCATCAGGTATCCACAGGTGCGCCTTTGTCTGTGGTGGCAGAACTATCGAAAAGGGAGGGTGGTGATGTCAGACTGTAACGTCTTTTCGGGTGCCCAGAGAGGAGTAGCTATTGCCAGGGCCTCCCAGAGAGGAGTGCTGATGATGATGCAACATTTAGAGCTGCAAGCCATATAAACTCAATGGAAAGGAGCAAGGGTGTAAAGGCTCCTGCACAAACTCGAGTGCAAGAAAAAAAAAAAAAAAAGCCACGCCTCCATCGTTTATATCCCACCGCCTAAAACGCTAGAGAATAGGGGATGGATGGGGTGACAGCTGGACTATGCCAGCCAGAAGCTCCCCGAGGGGGGGGCGGGGGATCCGTGCCCCTGACAACAAACCGAGGTACGAATCAGATGGACCGCAGTGCGGACCCGGAGGGTTACGGAGGAGGTGAGTTACAGCTTAATTTTAAAAAAAAGACTGTCGCGACTGGATAATTAAGGTATTACTCTTGGATAACCCCTTCTTTAACAAATGAAAATCTGCTTATCCCAAATGATGAGCAAATTACCACCTGGACAAGCTGTTTGACATTTTTAATAAAAACTGCTAAAAAAGGTTGTGTAAAATAAGGCAACCGCTGGTGGTGCTTAATTATGAAAAAGGTTAGAGGTATAAAATAAAGGGCAAACCATGTAGCAAGCATGGATGTTTGGCACAATTGGATGGCATATAACAATCCCAAGGCAAAACCCTTTAAATCCTGTTCAAAGCTGTGAAAATCCGAAAAATCGGGAAACAGTCCAACGAAAAGTGTGAATCCGAGACCATAAGGCTCTTGCACACTAGCGTTGCGTTTCACGTGCGGGGTGCAATGCGTGAAAAAACTGACGTTTTTGCTGGTTTTTGTCCAGTTCTTCTAAAGAGTAATTGGCGTTTTTTGTTGCGTTTTAGGGCATTTTGCGCAGCGATCAATGGGGACTCGGCATATTCAAGGGACCATGTTTGGGAGATTAAAAATGTGTATTAATTGAAAAAATATGTCTTATAAATTTGCAAACATCGGCGATCTATTCTTCACTGGTTTCAGGGCGTTATGATCCTCACGACAATTTAGAGATGTTTGAAGACAGTGAAAATAGGAAATATCAAATCTTGTAACACAGGTGAACACAGTGACCCAGGATTCATTTAAGATAACAAAACAGTTCAAACACAAGTGCACGAAGAGATTAAGATGTTCGGCAAATCGCTACTTGTCGGGAGATACGCTGCGGAGCGGTGGAACAAAATAGCAGTGGAGAACAATATATAGTGTTGGAAAGAACACATTGCAGTGTTTCCATACATCGCAATTTATTTTGCAACATTTCTTTGTTTTTTCTTTTTTTTTTTTTATTCTATTGTTCTTCACATTTCTTTTGTTTCGCGAGTCGCGGTTGCAGCGCGTATCGCCAGACAAGGTAAAGAGGTAAGGAGATGTGCCGAACCATCTGTAATCGATTCTGCAACTGTGTTCTCGCCTGTGTTTTGTTTTATCTTACATGATCCTGTGGGTGTCACTGTTGTACACTGTTGTACAATGATTTGGTCTTTTAGTTCACTGATCTTCACTGATTGTTTTATTAATAAATGATCGTTCCGAGCAGGGGGAAATCTGTATTCGGGTCACTAGTCACCCTACGTTTTAAAAAACGCATTGCACGTCGCATGGCTGTGACTTGCACTGATTGCGAGGTTTTGCAATGCGTTCCTTGTGCATCTCCCTAGACTGAATGGTGCGTTAAATTGAGCGTGACTCGCCGAACAAAAATTAGAGGCATGCTCGATTGCTATGGTACGCGGTGCAAACGGAAGACAAGCTGGACGAGCGTTGAAGAAAACACGCAAATGAGAGAAAGACCATTGAATACAATGGACAGGAGTGCAAATGCGCGTGCTGAGCGTCAAATGCGACTCGCAGAACTTTTCCGCGCGTGAAAAAAGCAGTGTAGAAGGGGCCTAAGTATAAATTAGAGGAGCTGTGACCCAGCCAGGAGAGGTAGGAGGGCAGGAGGCGATATGTGTAGTACCCCACTGGTACTGTTATGAGAGGCATGCTAAATGGCCTCCGCACAGGGAGGAGGGTACCATTGTCTGCACCAAGAGGGCAGGAGATATACTGTAGTACACACTGTACTTGTAGAGAGGCCGCTACTGCTCAGTCAGGGAGAGGTACGAGGCAGGAGACTAATAGTGCTATGTACCCCACTGTAATGTAGAGAGGCGATTATCTGCTCAGCCAGGGAGAGGTAGGGAGGGCAGTGGACTATATGTAGTACCCCACTGTACGTAGAGAGCCCGTATTGCTATAGTCATGTGGGAGACAGGGTTAGAGGGGCACGGGTGAAATGTAGTACGCCTACTGTAACTGTAGAGACATGGCTCTTATGCGTCAAGCCAGGGCAGATGGGGTATGAAGGCAGTGTAGTGAATATGATTTAGTTACCCAAACTGCATAATTTGTTAATGAGTAGACACACTGCTCAGTCCTAGGCAAGAGGTAGAGGGTCACAGACGATTCTATATGTAGTACCCCATTGTTACTGTAGAGAGGCGATGACTTGCTGCTCATCTAGGGGCAGGGAGCAGGAGACTCTAGGTAGTTGAGTAGTACCCGTAATGTACTGTAGAGAGGCGCTACTGCTCAGCCAGGAAGAGGTAGAGGGTAGGAGGGACTGAATGTAGTAACCCACTGTAGTGGCAGAGAGGGCGCGCTGTTCACTGGGTGAGGAGACTAATGTAGTACCGAACGTCTGTAGAGGTGAAGATGACTTTCTACCTCTGCCTGGCTGAGCAGTGGCGCCTCTCTACAGTACAGTGAGGTACTACATATATTCTCCTGCCCTCTACCTCTGCCTGACTGAGCAGTAGCGCCTCTTTACAGTACAGTGTGGTACTCGTTGGACTGTTCCCGATTTTCGGGATTTTCACAGCTTTGACAGGTATTTAACAGGGGTTTGCCTTGGGATTGTGTCATACGCGATCCAATTGTGCCAAACATGCCTTGCTACATGTGTTGCTATATTCTAATACCTCTAACTTTTTCATAATTAAGCACCACCAGCTGGTGCTTTATTTGACACAAACCTTTTTAGCACTTTTTATTAAAAATGTTATGCCTGTCATGTGTAATTTGCTCATCATTTGGGATAAGTAGATTTTCATTTGTTAAAGGGGTTATCCAAGAGTATATAAATTAGCGACAGGCTGCGACAGGCTTTTTTAAAAAAAATTAAAGCTGTACTCACCTCCTCCGTAACTCTGGGGTCCGGCACTGCGGTCCATCTGATCCGTACCTCTGTTTGTTTTCAGGGGCACGGGATCCGCGCTCGGGGAGCTTCTGGCTGGCATAGGTGGCTGGCCACTCCCATCCATCCCTATCTCTTAGCGTTTTAGGCGTTGGGATATGTCAACGGATGGGTGTGGCCGGCAAGTAAGATCCGGCCTTGGACCCCGCCAGGGTTCCGCTACCTAAACTAGCTGATCATCCCACCATTGTGGTCCAGCAGTCCCCCCAGATTGCCACGCAAGGTGAACAGCTCAGACAGGTCACCGCTATGCTGCAGCAGTTAATTGCCACTCAGCAACAGCGTCACATGCTGCTTTTCCTGCTACTCCAGTTTGTGCAGGGGCTTTATCACCCAGTGCTCCCTGCACATTGAGTTTATGCCGGAGCTCTAATGTTGCATTCATCATCAGCCTCCTCTCTGGGAAGGCCCTGGCATAGGCTACTCCTTTCTTGGACAGAAAGGACACTGTTACAGCTGACATCACCTCCTTCTTCGATGAGTTCTGCCACCACAGACAAAGTCGCACCTGTGGAATGACCTGATGGTACCACGCCGCAGCGAGTCCAACCCACTTTGCGGTGGGCTCTGGTTAAAATCGTGTGCCACTTAGATTCCAGTCCCAGGTGTCGGCTTGTGTCATCGTCCGCAGTGGTCCAGTGGGTCCACTACACCTGGACCCTGACAGAATATTAGACAAATATTGACAGTATACTAGAAAATTGTATAACTTTTCATTATTCAAACAATATCAATTACTCTCTGAAATGGGAATACCCTTTTAAGGACCCAGCCCATTTTTTCTAATCTGCCATGTCTCGTATATTCGATCATATACTTTTTGGATGCTTTAACCCCTTACCGACATGTGACATAATAGTACAGTCACATGCCGGGTCCTGGTGCATGGAGAGGGCTCGCGGGCCAAGCCCTCTACATAGCCGGTAAGTCTTTGCTGCATATTGCCGGCACCGATCGCGGGTTTTTTCCTGTTTATCGCCGTCGGCACAGATGCCAGCAGCTTCAAAAAGATGGTGGCGCATGGGCGCCGCCATCTTCCCGAGGATCGTCGATCCCCGTGAAGAAAATCCCCTTATACTGTAGTATGGCAGTATATGATAGGATCGTACAGACACCCTAGGGTTAAAGTACCCTAGGAAGTCTGAAAAATAGAAAAAATAAAAATAAAAAAAGGTTTAAAAAAATATAATAAAAAAACTAAAAATTCTAATCACTCCCCTTTCCCTAGAACTGATATAAATATATTCTACCTCTGCCTGGCTGAGCAGTGGCGCCTCTCTACAGTACAGTGAGGTACTACATATATTCTCCTGCCCTCTACCTCTGCCTGACTGAGCAGTAGCGCCTCTTTACAGTACAGTGTGGTACTCGTTGGACTGTTCCCGATTTTCGGGATTTTCACAGCTTTGACAGGTATTTAACAGGGGTTTGCCTTGGGATTGTGTCATACGCGATCCAATTGTGCCAAACATGCCTTGCTACATGTGTTGCTATATTCTAATACCTCTAACTTTTTCATAATTAAGCACCACCAGCTGGTGCTTTATTTGACACAAACCTTTTTAGCACTTTTTATTAAAAATGTTATGCCTGTCATGTGTAATTTGCTCATCATTTGGGATAAGTAGATTTTCATTTGTTAAAGGGGTTATCCAAGAGTATATAAATTAGCGACAGGCTGCGACAGGCTTTTTTAAAAAAAATTAAAGCTGTACTCACCTCCTCCGTAACTCTGGGGTCCGGCACTGCGGTCCATCTGATCCGTACCTCTGTTTGTTTTCAGGGGCACGGGATCCGCGCTCGGGGAGCTTCTGGCTGGCATAGGTGGCTGGCCACTCCCATCCATCCCTATCTCTTAGCGTTTTAGGCGTTGGGATATGTCAACGGATGGGTGTGGCCGGCAAGTAAGATCCGGCCTTGGACCCCGCCAGGGTTCCGCTACCTAAACTAGCTGATCATCCCACCATTGTGGTCCAGCAGTCCCCCCAGATTGCCACGCAAGGTGAACAGCTCAGACAGGTCACCGCTATGCTGCAGCAGTTAATTGCCACTCAGCAACAGCGTCACATGCTGCTTTTCCTGCTACTCCAGTTTGTGCAGGGGCTTTATCACCCAGTGCTCCCTGCACATTGAGTTTATGCCGGAGCTCTAATGTTGCATTCATCATCAGCCTCCTCTCTGGGAAGGCCCTGGCATAGGCTACTCCTTTCTTGGACAGAAAGGACACTGTTACAGCTGACATCACCTCCTTCTTCGATGAGTTCTGCCACCACAGACAAAGTCGCACCTGTGGAATGACCTGATGGTACCACGCCGCAGCGAGTCCAACCCACTTTGCGGTGGGCTCTGGTTAAAATCGTGTGCCACTTAGATTCCAGTCCCAGGTGTCGGCTTGTGTCATCGTCCGCAGTGGTCCAGTGGGTCCACTACACCTGGACCCTGACAGAATATTAGACAAATATTGACAGTATACTAGAAAATTGTATAACTTTTCATTATTCAAACAATATCAATTACTCTCTGAAATGGGAATACCCTTTTAAGGACCCAGCCCATTTTTTCTAATCTGCCATGTCTCGTATATTCGATCATATACTTTTTGGATGCTTTAACCCCTTACCGACATGTGACATAATAGTACAGTCACATGCCGGGTCCTGGTGCATGGAGAGGGCTCGCGGGCCAAGCCCTCTACATAGCCGGTAAGTCTTTGCTGCATATTGCCGGCACCGATCGCGGGTTTTTTCCTGTTTATCGCCGTCGGCACAGATGCCAGCAGCTTCAAAAAGATGGTGGCGCATGGGCGCCGCCATCTTCCCGAGGATCGTCGATCCCCGTGAAGAAAATCCCCTTATACTGTAGTATGGCAGTATATGATAGGATCGTACAGACACCCTAGGGTTAAAGTACCCTAGGAAGTCTGAAAAATAGAAAAAATAAAAATAAAAAAAGGTTTAAAAAAATATAATAAAAAAACTAAAAATTCTAATCACTCCCCTTTCCCTAGAACTGATATAAATATATTATCCAAGAGTATATAAATTAGCGACAGGCTGCGACAGGCTTTTTTTAAAAAATTAAAGCTGTACTCACCTCCTCCGTAACTCCGGGGGTCCCGCACTGCGGTCCATCTGATTCGTACCTCTGTTTGTTTTCAGGGGCACGGGATCCGCGCTCGGGGAGCTTCTGGCTGGCATAGGTGGCTGGTCACTCCCATCCATCCCTATCTCTTAGCGTTTTAGGCGTTGGGATATGTCAACGGATGGGAGTGGCTTTTCTTGCTACTCGAGTTTGTGCAGGAGCTTTATCACCCAGTGCTCCCTGCACATTGAGTTTATGCTGCAGCTCTAATGTTGCATTCATCATCAGCCTCCTCTCTGGGAAGGCCCTGGCATAGGCTACTCCTCTCTGGGACAGAAAAGACAGGGTTACAGCTGACATCACCTCCTTCTTCGATGAGTTCTGCCACCACAGACAAAGTCGCACCTGTGGAATGACCTGATGGTACCACGCCGCAGCAAGTCCAACCCACTTTGTGGCGGGCTCTGGTGAAAATTGTGTGCCACTTAGATTCCAGTCCCAGGTGTCGGCTTGTGTCATTGTCCGCGGTGGTCCAGTGGGTCCACTTTCCCTGGAGCCTGACATAATGACAGCAAGCAGAGACCTAGAAAACTTTGGGGAATTTATACAGAAAGTATATTAGAAAATTGTATAACTTTTCATTTTTCAAACAATATCAATTGCTCTCTGAAATGGGAATAGCCTTTTAAGGACCCAGCCCAATTTTTCTAATCTGCCATGTTTCGTATATTCAATTATATACGTTTAGGATTCTTTAACTTACCAAGGTAATTTTATGATAGTTTTTTCCTAACATGTTGTACTTCACCTTCGTGGTAAGTTTTGGTTGAAATGATTTGTATTTATTTATAAAAAAAAAATTCTAATTTGGTGAAAATTTTTTAACTGAGCTATATTAGGGCTTATTTTTTGTAGGATCAGTTATACAATTCACTGAAATCATTGTGGGGTAAATATGACTCTGTGATCACTTTTTATTGTGTTTTTGTTGTGTTTAGTTGTGCATAAATTCAACATTTTAGCTTCTTTTTTTTACTGTTGACCGTACGCGTTTAGCAATGATTTAATTTTGTTGAACGGGTTGTTATGGATGCGGCAATATCTTACATGTGCGGTTTGTGTTGTGATTTTCACTTCTTTTATAATTTGTGGTAGTTTTATAATATATGGGCATTTAGGTGACTTTTTTATTTTATTTTTTGTTTTTAAAATTTTTTTAAACTTTTTTTTACACTTTTCTACTGTCACACGCTGGAATTTGAACAAGCGATCTTCTTATCGCTAGTACAAACTAACACCCTGTCATACTTATGGCAGTGTAGTAGGTTAGTCAGCCTATGCCCATGCACAGTGACAGATCCTGTCCGAAACATATCTGAAGGAATTCTGGGCATCCTACATCGGACCCTGTGGCTGCAATGGAGACGAACAGCACCCCCGAACCAGACAGGGGGTATCGTGGAGGGGCTGGTCCGAAAGCCCTTTCGATGCCTCGGTTATGTTTGATCCTGGTGCCTACAGACGGGATTGTGACTATTTCGATCCCAGCTGGTACAGCAGATGCCCAGCTGTCGCATACAGCCGGCTCTCAAATGCTGCCCTCATTGACAGTTGTCCCGGTGACAGTTTTGTACGTCCACGTGCTGGAACTACCTGCCGATTTGAATGTGCATTTTTGTCCAGGGTCAACAAGGAGTTAACTTTTTGTTTGTTTGTTTTATACACCAAATAGCATAGATATCATGTTATCTTTGTTCTATGGGTCAGTACAATTCTATCTATTCTATCTCATTTATATTGCTTTTCTATGTTTGAATAATTGCAGAATAAAAAAACATGTGGAAAGAAAAATCACTTGTTTTTGCATCGCTGTGTAACATTTTTTGTTGGTTAAGCTGTATTAGGGATCATTTTTGCGTGATGAGTTGTACTTTTTATTGGAATTATTATGGGATTTATGTGAATTTTTTATCACTTTTATTTGCGTTTTAGTTTGGTTGGATGCATAAA
Source organism: Engystomops pustulosus (assembly GCA_019512145.1). Classification (NCBI taxonomy): domain Eukaryota; kingdom Metazoa; phylum Chordata; class Amphibia; order Anura; family Leptodactylidae; genus Engystomops; species Engystomops pustulosus. Next base: position 4,204 of record WNYA01003077.1, on the reverse strand, counting down.
AATCCTATTTTTTATTTATCTATTTATTTTTTTATGGTGTTCACTGTATGGGTTTAGTTATTATTTTATGTTATTGTACAGGTTGTTACTGTATATACTTGAGTATAAGCTGAGTTTTTCCAAAAATGTGCTGAAAAACCCACACTTATACTCGAGTCAAAAAAAAAAAAAAAAAAAGAAAGTCAATACTCACCTTTCCAATGCCCCCTGCACAGCTTGTGCACCGGAGCATCATATGGACCTGCAGTTGGGACTGACTAGCTATATACTGGCTGTGACTAATGCATTTCCCACCCTAGGCTTATACTCGAGTCAATAGGTTTTCCCAGTTTTTTGTGGTAAAATTAGAGGGCTTGACTTAAATTCGGGTCGACTTGAGTATATACGGTACCAGTACTGTAATAAAGTAATATTACAGCAGTCAACCTATGCAGATGCATAGGCTTACACGCAAACTGATAGATCCTGCCTCTTTCATTGCGCTGCTTAGGGCAACTCTGGGGTCCTTGTCCGGACCCTAGAGCTGTCAATCAGATGATCGACATCCCCCAAACTCGGCACAGGGTGGTAAGATGGTAAGATCCCCCAAACTTGCGGGTGGTAAGATGAGGAAGCCCTGTAGGCACTGTGGTCATATTTGGGTTAAACAGCGGGATCGTGGCTATAGCAACCACAGCTGTTACACAGGAGCCCTGCTGTTGCATACAACCAGGTTCCAGGACTGTGACAGTTGTCACCGGTGACAGCAGTGCAGGACGTAAATGATCGTCCAGGGGTGGAAAGTACCCGCGGACTGGGACGTGCATTTACGTCCTAGGTCCTTAAGAGGTTAGTGACAAGCCTATGTATCTGTTTTTTCAATTATTTCCTTCTACAAGGTATAAATTTTATATTTTTTGTCCCTATAGTTTTCTGGGATCTGGTATTTTTTTTTCAATATTTATATAATAATTATTACTTTTATTATTATTATGTTATGCTATTAAAGATTTAAGTTATTGGTTTTCATTAAAATGTGTAGAACTGTGGATTTAACTGGAACAGATACACAATGAAATTGCAAAATCCCAAAGAAGAATGAGAATGTGCAGTATTCTCTGACGCGTTTCAGACCAATTGAGGTCCTTAGTTATAGATAACCAAATAAGAAAGTAAGCTTTCTGATATACCCTCCTATGGGTAGATATGCGCCTGTTTTGATTCTGGTAGCACATCAAACAGCCTCTTACTCTCAAATATAAGACACCGTACACATTAACAATATAAATGTAACAATGTAAAGGTACATAAAAAATTAAAAATCACAAAACATATGTCAAGAATTTAAAAGCAAATTGTTTCTAACATTTAGACCCTTAGGACAAATGTTATCCATAATTAGGTTTAGCAGTTTCCTTTTTGTACTGCATTTATAAAAAGCTTTGATTCTGAGCCAAGACCCAGTTGTTCTAGATTTATCAATGGAATGGTTATAGTTTAAGCCCCCCTAGGGCTAAACTGTAATCTAAAGTAGGTGCTCTTGTGTTGGAAACATTGCGACCATCCTGTAAAATGGTATGGAATTCCTCATCTTGTAATAATAGTGGCAGTGGTGCTCCTGCGACCCATGTTTCGGGTCACAGGCGAACCCAGCGCACACCAGGCCGGCCACAGACTCACTCACCTCTCCTCACTATAGCGTCGGCTTCCGAGGTCCGGCTCTGTAAAATTTAAAGGGTCAGCATGCCACTGATTAGCGCGGGCCGGCCGCTGCCATGATAAATAACCTGTCTCTTTTTTTTTTTTTAAAGATTTTATTTTCCATTTTTCAAAAGGTACAATAATGCACAAAAAATAAAACAAACATCCGCCTCAGGGAAGCATAAGGCACAATCAAAAAGAAATTAGGGTTAGCAGCACAAAGATGTCAATATAGGAGAAAGACGTCAGTCAATAATGCAATACCGAACCCATATACTGCCTCTCAGGAGGAATCCCTCTCCCTGAGGCAGAGAGCACTCATTCACTCATTCACTCACCCATACACACCACACACACACAGAGCTATCCCTCCTCCTCTCCTGAGGCAGTCTGCGCAGTCACCCACCCATCCCAGATAAAGGAGAAGCGATCCGGAGTACCTCTAGCCGCGTAAGTGAGCTTGTACATTGGAAGTTCCGCATTGATTAGTGAAATCCATTTGGCCAACGTGGGGAGCTTAGGAGGCTTCCAGTTTAGCAAGATAACCTTCCTACCCTAGAACATTAGCAGCCTGAACAGAACCCTCTCAAATTTCACCTGGAGGACATCTCCCTCTAGGCCCAGTAGACACACCCGAGGGGAGCAGATACCCGGAAGACCCAGTCGCCCATTAATGTAGGAGTGAATGTCCATCCAATAATCCTGAATGGATGGACATTCCCAAACCATGTGGAAGAAAGTACCCGTGCCCTCCCCGCATCTAGAGCACACGTCTGAGGGGAGTCTATGCATCTGACGCAGGCGCAAGAGTGTCAAGTACACTCGGTGTAACCACTTAACTTGTATCAACTGGTCTCGGGCACTTATAACTGTTGAGCGCCAGTTGTGCGTAATTTCTTTAAGATGATGGTCCTCTAAGTCCGGGATATCTCTTTGCCATACTTGAAAGTTTTTGGCAGCTGGAGAGGGCTGGGAATCCATCAATTGCTTATAAAAGGTGGAGGTGGGTTTCCCAGGGTCTTTGGTTCTGGCAATGGCCTCCATGGGGCTATGCTCGATCATTGGCTCCTCCCTACCAAATTGGACCCTTAGTACATGACTTAGTTGCAGGTACCTATAGAAGGCGGTAGGAGCCAAGCCAAACTCCTGTCGAAGGTGTGTGAAGGTCTTAAGAACCCCATTTTGGTATAACTGAACTAGGTATTTAATCCCTTTACGTGCCCAGAATTCAAATTCAGGCAGAGATTTCAACTCAGGCAGGAAGGGGTTACACCACAAGGGTTGTGACTGGAGACCAGGCCCCAGATGTTTCCCCCCGATAGTCCACTACTCTGTTCCAAACTGTTACGGTCGCCACCATATTAGATGTGTAATAAGGCCCATGTACTTTCCCTCCCCTGTAAACAAAGTTGGCCAATGCTTCATATGAGCCCAAAAGTGCCGCCTCTAGGACTACAGCTGGGTTGTTAGGGTCCGCCCTTATCCACCACATTGCATATGTTAACTGCACTGCCTGGTAGTAGTTCTGCATGTGAGGTAATGCTAACCCCCCTCTATCAGTCGGGGCCTTCAGAGTCTCTCTTTCGATTCTCGGCGGACTATTCCCCCATAAGAAAGGAGTTAGGAGTTTGTCAATAGCTAGAAAATGGGACCTTGGCAATAACAGCGGGATGCACGGTACTGATAGAGGAGTTTAGGCAAGAGGACCATCTTAAAAATATTAACTCTACCTACTAGTTACAGAGGCAGATTCTCCCATGCTTTGAGCTTTGCGGTCATAAACTGCATGACAGGGATCAAGTTGAGGGCAGCAAATTTGGAAACATCTTTATGAATGACTATTCCCAGGTAAACAAATTGGTCAACCACCATCAGACCTGAGGCCTGTGAGATTAGAGCTGAGTCAAACTCATCTACCATAAGGAGGGCGGATTTTTGCCAGTTTACCTTTAACCCTGAAAAACTTCCAAACTCATTCACCACCATTAGTGGTGCCTGGGTCAGCCAGATAGACCAGTAGATCATCTGCATAGAGAGATAGTTTCTCAGTGATCCCTGCAATGTTCCATCTCTCAATAGCTGTACTACTGTTGATTAGGGCAGACAGAGGTTCCATTGCTAGAGCAAAGAGCAAAGGAGAGAGGGGACAGCCCTATTAGTCCCCCTCCCTAGCCTAAAATACTCCGAGAGATACCCATTAACTCATACTCGAGCTCTGGGCCTGTGGTAGAGGAACCGGAGCCACTTGACAAATCCGAGTGGAAAGCCTAGTCTATCGAGTACCTCCCACATGAATCCCCATTCAACCGAGTCGAATGCCTTTTCATTATCCAGGGAGGCAATAACTCTCTGCCCTCTATTAATGAAAAGCAAGGAAAAGGGGATGCAGCTAAATGGCAAAGAATGGCAATCTTTATTGAAAAAGTAACAAAATATATACAAACAAAGAGACACACACCAATAAAAGCAATTAAAACATGTGCTACGCAGAGCACAAACAACCCCCCTTGTTTAAGGGTATGGG
>WNYA01003076.1:0-29586 GCA_019512145.1 Engystomops pustulosus | reverse complement strand
GCGGATCCCTCTCTCTGGTTGGTGCCGTCGTGGTTCGAGGAAACATCATTACCGGTAAGTAACTACTGTTTTTGTTTATGAACGATATTGGGTTCAGACCGGGTTACACAAGCAAGTTTGTTCTGACAGCCTCGCCGCGTAGCTCTGTAGAAAATACTGTTTGAAGCATAGAACTACTGAACTTAAAGGGGTAGTCTCGTCTGGGCATTCACATCCTGTTTCATTAATCTGCCGTGTATATACATCAATTAGATGCTATTTAAAAAAATATTACTTGTGTGAAGATAATTTCTCATAAATGTAGTCATATGGTCCCTATTCATAATGATAGAACTGCTGCTGAAGTGCATCAAGAGCCCCCACACACAGACGTAGCCCATGTCCTGGATACAAGTGCAACCTTCCTGACCAATAGACAACGCCAGCAGCGTCTTACCTCGGCCAAGGAGAAACAGAACTGGACCGTTCTCAGTGGTCCAATGTTTTTTGTTTTTTTTTTTAGATTGATTTCCAAATAAAATGCAAAATTTGCATCCAAGTCCCAGCGTCTGGAGGAAGAGGAGAGGCACAATCCAAGCTGCTTGAGGTCTAGTGTGAAGGTTCCACAATCAGTGATGGTTTGGGGAGCCATGTCCTCTGCTGGTACAGGAGGGGCCCCCTAAAGAAATGATGCGTCCTCCTCTCTTACAGGTGTCCTATCTAATGCACAGACACAACTACCATCCCTGCAGGGTAATGTGCTAGGCAAGAGGCTAAACTATCAGATAACAATGACCTGACAACATGGGCTGGATAGTGTTAACCCCTTCAGGACACAGGATATTTTCACTCATTTCTAGCTCTTCATCTTCAAAAATCAATAACTTTTTCATTTTTCCGTGTACAGACCTGTGTGGGGGCTTATTTTATGCGTAACAAATTTTACTTTCCCGTGATGTTATTTATTATTCCCTGCCATGTAGTGGGAAGCCGGGAAAAAATTCCAAATGTGGAAAAATTGAAAAAAAAAACCCTGCATGTGCGTCGCCTTCTTGTGGGCTCAGTTTTTACGACTTTCACTCTGCGCTCCAAATAACACCTCTACTTTATTCTTTGGTTGGTATGATCGCGGTGATAACAAATTTATACAGGTTTTATTGCGTTTTCATACATTTTCAAAAATTAAACGGTGTACAAAAAAGAAAAAAATTTTTTGCCATCTTCTGATGCTAATAACTTTTTCATAATTTGGTGTACGGAGCTGAGGGAGATGTCATTTTTTGCGAAATGAGTTGACATTTTCATTGCTACCGTTTTGAGGACTGTGCGACATTTTGATAATTTTTTTTCCCCATTTTTTTATGTCATTAAAAGGTGTAAAAGTCACATTTCGGACATTTGGGCGCCATTTCTCGTCTTGGAGATCACTGCCGGTTATAACCGTTTTTATATTTTGATAGATCGGGCATTTTGGGACGCGGCGATACCTAATGTGTCTGTGATTTTTACTATGTATTACATTTTATATCAGTTCTAGGGAAAGTGGAGTGATTTGAACTTTTAATATTTTATAAATTTTTCACATTTTTTAAACTTTTTTTTTTCTGTTTTTTTCCCCCTATATCTTAGACCATCTAGGGTACATTAGCCCTAGATCAGTGGTGGCGAACCTATGGCACTGGTGCCAGAGGCGGCACTCAGAGCCCTTTCTGTGGGCTCCCAGGCCATCGCCCCAGCACACCAGACAGGATTCAAAGAATCTTCCTGCAGTTCCAAGCAACTTAAAACATGCTGCTTTCAGAAAGAAGCTAACATTTTCCATCTTTCTACTGTGTTGCTGTCCTCAGGAGGCCAATATGATTAAAAGTTGTTGAAGGACAGGGAGCAATAAGTTTTAATTGCTTTAATTTTTGGTTGGCACCTCGCAATAAATAGGTTGCTAAAAGGTTCGCCATCACTGCCCTAGATGGTCTGATCGTTCCTACCATATACTGCAATACTACTGTATTGCAGTACATGGCATTTCTGCACAGTATACATTACAATGAGCCATTGGCTCATTGTAATGAATATGCAGAAGCCATTAAGCCTCGGGTCAAACAAAGACCCGAGGCTACCACGGCAACAGATCGCCGCCCCCGATGACGTTTGGGGGAGCAGCGATCGGAGGTAAGATGGCGGCACCCATGCGCCGCCATGCTTACAGTGCCGCTGGCGGCAAACAACAGGTTAACACCCGCGATTGGTGCAAGCACAGACTGCAGGTGTTAGCGATGGGTCTTTGCTGCGATATGCAGCAAAGCCCATCTCTGTATGAAGAGGGCTCAGCCCGTGAGCCCTCTTCATACACCCTTCAAAGCTCTGTGACGGGTTAAAGGGGTATTCACATTTCAGCAAATTAATGTTATTGTTTGTATAGTGAAAAGTTATACAATTTTCCAATATACCTTCTGTATCAATTTTTCATGGTTTTCTAGATCCTGCTATAGGAAGCTTCTATTTCCAGTGGACAGAAATCTGACCATCGGCTCGTTATATCCCACAGCTCTGATTACTCTCTGTGATATAACGAGCTGTGCACCTGTGTGACCATGGTCAGATTTCTGTCCACTTGACGTAAACATAGAAGCTTTCTATAGAATTACAGCAAGCAGAGATCTAGAAAACTGTGAGGAATTGAAACAGAAAGTAACTTGGAAAATTGTGTAAATTGTAAAAACATTAACATTCATTTTGTGAAATGGGAACATCCCTTTAATGCAGGAAGGTGCTGTACAATAGCATGGTAAGTGTTACCTGAATAAGCATTTAAAAGAAGAGTGTCAAATTCTTCTTTTTTCATTTCGTTAGGGGACCCCCTGCTGGGGCTCCCTGCTATTAGAGCTTAGATGATGAGCCAATGTATCAGTGGGATAATTTGTGCTGACATCTGTTTCATTCTTTGTACTAAAACAAAGAACTTGTATTTTATTTAACCGATAGAAGTGACGCTTTAATTGTACAAAACACAACCTCTTTGCCCTTCACCTATATTCACCCAACTTGTGAACTTGTGCATCAAGGTTCTATCTGGATAGGTTTTGTCCATGTTACAATGGTTCTGTACAGTAATAATAATAGTTGTTATTTATATAGCGCACGCAGATTACGCAGCGCTGCACAGAGCTTGTCACATTAGTCCCTGTCCCCAATGGGGCTCAAAATCTAATCAACCTACTAGTATGTTTTACAGTGTGGGAGGAAACCCAAGGACCCAGAGGAAACCCATGCAAACACGGAGAGAACATACAAACTATTTGCAGATGTTGACCCTGGGACTTGAACCCAGGACCCCAGTGCTGGTGTTTAATCCACCAGCTCCAATTGGGGTCCAGAATGAACTGGGTGTTGAAGAGGAAAAAAATTCTGGATTTGTGTCTGCACTATCATCCAGCATCCGGTTCATTGGACGGGGTCTGGTCCTGAGGAGCGACATGGGTCTTTGGGTCTCTTCTCAAAATATTCCATCACCTGAACCCTTCCAAACCTGTTGGGGGCATACTGTCATTCTCTGTGTAAAGTCTGAGGATGCACTGATGAGTGTAATTTGGAGGGACTATGCCAAAAAAAAACTGCTAAACCAATGATACATCCCCCCCTATGTGATTTATGATAACAAAATGTCACCTGTCACCAGTGATGTTATTATTGAGTCTGATACATGTAAACTGATCAGTATGGATGGCTGTTACCTGATGATATGAGAAATAAAGACTAATTTTTAAGAAGATACGGGAGTGCTGGAACAATTCCTATTGTTTCCCATGCAGATACACGGGCCTGTCCTCCATTTTTTTTATGACACCAGGTTACTTTGGTCCTATTGAGAAGTGCTCCGTTGTAAGGTCAGAGCCAGTCTAGCCAGTTTCTCCTCTTTTTTCTGCTATCACCGATAATAGTACTTTTTTGGCATCTTGAATTACCTTGTGATCATCTGAATTGTGGCAAAGACAAAAGTCACAGCCCCGTCCAATGACAAAGGGTGTTCAAGTTTATTTGTTCACTCACTATAAATGAACATATTACTGCATCTTCCCAAGGGCAGATAGAGAAGGAAGAATTCCCTGTCTGCAGACCTGATGAATGGAGAGGACAAGCAAAGACGGTGATTGATGGGCAGAACATACTAGGAAGGGTCATCTTTCCTGTAGCCCCTTTACCTTTCATCCTTGCCACACATGGCCAGGAACCTATACTAGGTATAAGCAAGCAGAGCGGAGAGGTTCTTCATGGACACATTGTCGAAGATACCGTTTGCTGGTCCATATGCAAGTTTCTGGTTAATGTGGGGCCCTAGCAGGAGGAGCACTGACTACTGGCTCCTGGTAAAGATGGCAAAACTAAAAGTCTCTGTTATAAATTAAGGTGAAAGAAATCACTTCATGATGCTCAGTCCTCGTATGAAAAGTCTTGTGTGCATTTTCCTTTCCCTGCAGTTATGATTGAGGTTGGTGAACATTTTGTGTGTGTGAGAACTATAACACATTTTATTCTTTATTTCCCCTTTTTTTTTTTTTTAAACAGGAAAATTCTTTATTCAGTATTTCACATAATACATAAGACAACCGTACACTACATCTAAGATTAGTTGTTGAACCAATACTTATACAGAAATATTCCTCATAAAGACAGTTCATACAACTATTGCATAGCTGTAATTTTACCCATATTATAAGTCAGATAGCTTAATTCAGCAGGGTCCCCCGAATTATTAACAGCAGAGGACCATGTACAACAACTACCCACCTAACCCCCCCCCCCCCTTTTCCCCCCCCCCCACCCCTTCCCCCACAAGGGGAAAGGGAAAAAAAAAAAGAAAACCCACCCCTCTTATTCTTAATGCCATTTGGACCAAATATTTTCCCATTTAGTTGTCCGCCTTTCCGCCTTGCAACATATTTTCTCGTATTAAACCACTCTTAGTGTTACATTGTACCAAAGTGCCTTTGAAGCAGGTTCCTTGGCTCCCCACTTGCGAGCTACAGAGACTAATGCTAGATTCATCACCCTTGCTATTAGATCTTTTTCAGCCCTAGCAACCCCCTCATAATCAATTAACCCGAGAATAGCAGTTCTGACTGATGGAACACATTCCCAGCCCAAATTACCAGATGTATATTCAAAGACTTCTAGCCAGAATTCCCTCATCGCAGGGCACTCCCAAGCTACATGCAAGAAGCTGGCATCAGGCCTATTACACTTATAGCATCTTGAGTCTTCACGGACTTTCATTCCATATAATAGTGCCGGGGTGTAATAGATTCTATAAACCATACTAAACTGTATCACCCTAAAATTCCAGTTGAGTGAACAACCCTTCATATTCCTATATGTCTTCCCCCATTCAATACTATCGAGTGCCCCAATCTCCTCCTGCCATTTTATCATAGACACGTGAACAAACTTATTTGAATACTCCTTCAAATAAATTTTAGATACTATTTTAGTAGTGCTTGTGACTGTTCTGACCAGCTCCAAACACTCCTGTGATTCTTTCTTTAATTTAATCGTGTGTTTACCCCTCTTCAGTGCATGTGCCAGTTGCATATACCTAAATAAATCATTCCCTTGCAACCTGTGTTTCATCTTTAATTGTTCAAACGAAATGACCTTATTTTCACACACTACTTGTGATATGTACTTCACACCTCTTTTAACCCAGAACCCACTGTCCGGTAGCAATTTTAAGGCCTGGCAAATTGTCATTAAGCCACAGAGGTGACTCTTCTAGGAAACCTTGAACACTTAGCATGTTCTTCAGTTCTAACCAGGACTTATGGAAAGAATTACAAATATCCAATTTTGAAAATGGTGGCTCAAGAAGCAAAGAGGACTCTAGTAACTCAAAAATGCTGCCAACTTTACCCTCCGTCAGTCCTACCAGATTTACTAAAATTGAGTTAATCTCCCATTTGACAAAGTTTCCTAACTGGGCTGACAAATAATATCCCTTAAAAAACGGTATGCCTAAACCCCCTTCTCCTATTGCTTTATATAGATAACTCATCTTTATTCTGACTCGCTTTCTGCCCCATATCAGATCGTTCAATATAGCCTCCAGTAATTTAAAAAAACTTTCGTCTATCCAAATTGGACAGGCAGACCGTGTAAACAGAATCTTGGGGAGTAGGATCATCTTAATTACACCGATCTTGTCAGCTTCTGTAAGCGGCATTTTGCTCCAAGTCGCTGCCTTGCTCCTAACCTCTTGAAGCAAGGGTTTTAGGTTAGTGCCCTCAAAGTCACTTAATCTTCTAGTAACCATCGTTCCCAAGTATTTAAACTGGTCCATGCACAGTAATAAGTTACTACTAGAAAAGTATGCTTGGACCTCTGGACATAATGGCAAGAGTATCGACTTCTGCCAGTTGATGTCCAACCCAGAATATCTACCAAATTCTTTAACTAGCTCAAATACTCTCGGGACAGATTGCAGGGAATCACTGAGATATAATACCATATCGTCTGCTGATAGACAAATCTTGTCCTTTATGCCACAGGCCCCTCCCCCCTTAATCCCAGGATCCTCCCTAATCATAATTGCAAGGGCTTCTATATAAAAGCAAATAAGAGCGGGGATAGCGGGCACCCCTGACGGGTGCCCCAAGATAGTGAGAAAAATTCAGAAAAGAAGTCCACCACTTTTATTCTAGCTAAGGGACAACTATACATTCTTCTTACAAAACCAATAAATCTGTCCCATATGCCGAACTTAGCCAGCACTTTCCAGAGGAAGCTCCACTCCGCCTTAACCGCGTCCAAAGATAGGATGAAACGGAGTTCCCCCCAGCCCATTTCTATGGCTGAAAAAATCCTAAGCATGCATTCGCTAATCCTTCTGTTAGGGATAAACCCTTACTGATCATTGTGTACAGTGTCCTGGACTACCTTTTGTAATCTACATGCCAAAGCCTTCGCCAATATTTTTAAGTCATAATTTAATAACGATATCGGGCGAAACGAGCCAACTTCCAACACGTCTTTTCTCTTCTTGGGAATGAGTATAATGTTGGCCTCCGCCATAGTCCCAGATACCGAGCCAGAGAGAAACCCTGCCTTGAATGTTTCCAGCAACCGGGGGAGCAGTACTTTCTCATATTTCTTATAAAAGCTGAAGGGGAGCCCATCGGGACCTGGGGTGGAGTCTCTGATACATAAATTTAGTGCTTCTGAGATCTCCCTCCAACGTTAATTCAGAGTCCAAGTGCTCCCTCTGGGCTTGAGATATTGTCGGAAATAACACCTTCCCCAGAAAATGATCAATTTCTATCCCTTGTGCAACTGTCTGTGTTCTATATAAATCTGAATAAAACCTGCTAAACACCTGTGCAATCTGTCCCGAGGTATTCTTAATAGTGCCATCCCGATAGCCTTGCCATTAGCCCTAGAGATTTGTACCATATTTGCCAGTAATTTGAAAGTCTTACTACCCTCCACAAAATACCTTTGGCCCTGAAAGAAGGTTTTATGCTGAGCTTTTTGGTCTAAAAACTCCTGTAGCTGCACCCTTGCATCATTAACCTTTAGTCTATTCTCTTCCCCAGGTGAGTAAATGACCGCCTGTTCTGCAGCCACCAGAACTTCCTTCAATCTTTTTTCGCTAGCTCCGAAAGTCTTTCTCGCGTAGCTGATGTTATTGCTGTATATTCCTCTAATAAATGCTTTAAAAGAGTCCCATACTACTCTGCTGTCATACTCCTGAGAGTTCTTGGACCAGAATTCCTGGGTAATACTCTCATTATCGATCTGCGATTCAAGAATTGAGATCCAATACGGATTCAGCCTAAAGCTACTTTCTTTCCCTCATTCTTTCTCATCAAAATCACAACAGGGCTATGATCTCATATCAGGCAGGTTTTGTATGGCATTTTATGAGTCATCTTGTAGAAACCTGAGTTGACTAAACAGAGGTCAATTCGGGATAAAGTACCATAAGATCGGCTCATGCAGGAAAAAGCTCTTCGATTGCCATATAAGCTACGCCAAACGTCTATCCATTCTAACTCTTCACAAAACCGTGCCAGCGGCTCCTTACCCCCGCCCACAGTCATTAGCTTACTATCCAGTGGTATCCTATCTCGACAATTGTCCATGGTGGCATTGAAATCACCCATGATCATTAGGGCACAGTTTCCTTTATCTTCAATAAATACAAGTAGGTCCTTAAGTACATTAAAAGAAAAGGGGGAATATAAATAAATGCTAAAATAACCATACTACCATAAAGTTTCCCAAACAAAAAAATATATCTTCCCTCTTTATCACCCCGCTGCTGACATATAACAAAATCAATGTCTGTGTGTATCAAAACTGTAACCCCTCTCGAGTAGATACTACCAAAAGAGTGTATTTCATGGACCGGCCACCTTTTCTTAAATCTGTATGCATAATTTTCAATTAAATGTGTTTCTAATAAACAAATAACAAGTAACTAGCTCCCCGGATATTCCACATCACTATTCTGATAGTATCAACCATTCAAGCGCAAATGAAAAAAAAAAGAGGGAAGAAAAAGAAAAGGAAGAAAAAAACAACTCCCCCCCCAAAAAAAACCTGTCCCTCTCCTGCTGAGGGGATCCCCCCACCACCCCCGTTCCCATATCCCCCACCATGACCCATCTTACGTCTTCTCAACGGGTCTCTTTACACCTCAACGCCGTCCTTCCGGACCCTTCCAACCTCCCAACATAACAATATCTCCTTAAACTCGAATGCCTTGTCTGTCTAACCATTCAGATGCTTCCTCTAGGTTGGTAAAAAAACAGGTTCGCTCCTTAAATATGACCTTTAATTTAGAAGGAAACAGCAAAGCATATTGTTTTTCCCTACCTTTTTTCATAATCAGGTCTAGATCTTGAGAGCTAATTAGCTTGGCCAATATGCCTCTGGGGGAGGGGGGGGGCAGGGGGCCTGGTGCCAATTTTTTAAAAGGGACCCGGTGCACTCTCTCAACGCCGAAAACTGAAGAGAAATCTCCTCTCCCAAAGGTGTCTTCCAGCCATTTTTGTATCATTTTGGATTGGTCCCTAGGCTCATCTCCTTCCGGATAGCCCACTATTCTTATATTCGACCTCCTTGACCTATCCTCCATAACTGTAGGTCAGTGTTTTCCTTTTTAACTTTGTCCAAATCAACTTTAAGATCTTTAACCTGTAGCTCCAATTTCTTGTAACTTTGTACCATGTCCTTACTCTTTTCCTTTATTTTATTGATTTCTTCACAAATCAATTTAATGTCTACATTTAAGCTACCGATCTGTTCATTAACAATCTCTATTGTGGCCTTTGAGTCCTCCACTGAGCTTTTGGTGTCTCTAACCGCTGTCAAAATTTCAGTCAAGAGTGAGTTTAGTTCCTGAGGGAGACCATCCCTTTGCAAGATCTCCAGGCTGAGACTCCCCTCCCCCCCTGTCGCCCCATCCTCAACTGTATCTTTGGTGCCTTGCTTGGTTTTGGAGGGGGGTGATTTCCACATTTTTTCTAGGCCCCCCCAGATTTCCTCACGTTCGCCTTAGGAGGCATTGTTGTTTTTAGGAATAAATAAATCCAATAACTTAGCCAGTACCCAAACAGACACGTATGGCCCCAGGACCTAAGTACATCAATGGCTAGCAAAACTTTTACATTAACTACCCCTGAAGCCTTAATATTCCAAAAAATAAATGTTAATTCAAACGGTTTGCTGATGGCAGTAATCCTAGAGGAAAAAAAGCAATACTAACGACCTGACTATGACACTGTGATCCCTCAAGACATATAACAACAGAGAAAATTGAACAGTCATCATACAGCCATAGCGTGTCATGCTTGAGCAGTGTAAATGGCATTAAGCTGCTTTGAAATCCAGACAGTTTTATAGTTAGTTATTAGTCCAATATAGAGTGGTTAGATATTAGGTATTAGTCCAGCTTAGTAGTAGACAGTTTTGACCTCCAGATACACAGCATAAACAAAGACCGAAGCTAATGTAAGCCAGTCCAGGGTCTCAGGAAGCGGCACTTTAGAAGAAGAAACCACTGCAATGTGAAAGCCGCTTCTTGCCCTAAATGTTAGTGCATGTTAGTATTGGATAAGAAGGATAAGAAAGTGCTTGTTAGTCCAGAATGCAGACAAGCCAGTGTCCCAGCGGCAGGTTACGTCCAAGGCAGGAACGAATCAGGAGTTTAGTTGTTAGTTTAACCTTCAGACACTTGTACTCCAAAAACGTCACATGTAGTTAATGACAATGAAGACAATGAATACTCCTGGAAAGGGAGATATTTACCAGAGTAGCTGTAAAGTACAAAAACTCTCCTTGCCCAGAAACTCCTCTTCTGCCAGCAGTAGTTAATAGCAGATGGACCACAGGAGCAATATCGCAGGTTCATCGCGGCATATAACAAATTGGACGTAAATCTCACCATGCTCTTCCCCAGCTGGATCTTCAGAGCCTGTAAGCGTGAAAACCGCGAACCGCCATTGGTAGCATGTGCCGCCCAGCTGCTAGTCCTCCGTCCTGGTGTTCAGACCGTCACGGCTTAGCACGACTGGACCGGGAAGCCATCTACTCTCCTCCTGCTGTCCGTCTCCGCAGCGTCCGAAACCCTTTAATCGGCGACGGTTACTTGGGTCTGCAGGGCACACAGGCGGACCCAATGTACATCGCCGGCATCAAAAAAGGCTGCCTACAACACTGGCAGCAGCGGCCGCCGGTGCTCAGTTACGAATCCAAGCACCAGTGCATGCTGCTCGGATCTCCGCTGGGATCACACTAACACCGGGAGGCCGGGAGGGGCGGAGCACGCGGCAGTGACGAGCACCTCACGTCATGCCGTCCAGCGCCATCTTTATTTCCCATTTTGAAATGACTCCCACTTGTACTTGGGTTTTATAGTTAGTATATAACTTTATTGTATAAAGCATTTTCAACCAGGATAGCCAAGGTTAACCCACCACCATAAAGTAATAGCATATCATATTGATTTCCTCTTAAGCTGCAGTTATCAAAACACCTAAAAAAATTGAACTTTAAAGAGAACCCGGCAGGCAAAATAACCCCCATAAACTATATATATTTTTATAAACTGCCATTAGAGAGCATTGCCTCTATCCTGTCATTGTCCCTCTACATGCCTGTAAACCTAAGCAATGAGGTCCTAAAGCTGTATGCAAATGACCTGTGAAATGTCCAATGAGTCATTAGCATATTCAAGCTGTCCAGCTTATTCATGAGTGGGAGGCACAGCCACACCCCCAGTGCTTGACTGACAGTCTGTATAATGGTGTGAGGCTGTATAATGGTGTGAGGCTGTATAATGATGTGCTTTCTGGTGCTGGCGCCCCCTGCAGCCTGTGTGTGTGTATGGGAGAGATACAACAGATCCAGGCAGCCATGTTATAGCAGAACATGTCAGGTACATGTGTAGCTGATGTCTGTGTCTCACACATGTGTATGAGGAGGATGCAGCATGTCAGCAGATAAAGCACAGACACCAGCAATGCTTTACTATACATTACACACAGACATGAGCAGGGGGAGGAGAGGGGAGGGGTAACAGGGGTGACATCACTGCCTCTGACCATGTGACCTGCCTCATTTGCATAATAAAGAAAAGATGATTTTACAATGATTAATGTATGAAATAACTAGATAAAGGCTGGGATGGATTCTTGTGAGCTGCTCCAACAGGTAGAGGTGACAGGACTAGTGACAGAGACCTGATGACAGGTTTCCTTTAAGTCAGTATGCAGATATTTGTGACCTAGTCATTTCTTTTCTTTTTTTTTTGTCCATTAAACCTTCTTAACCTTCACAGCGATGGCAAGAAAAAGTAGATCATATTTGGCTGCTTTACTGACAACTTTGCTATTAAGTTTCTCAATATGTTCTATAGAGTAAGAAAAAGTGATCAAAAGGCTGTATAGTCCTCAAAATGGTAGCATTGAAAACATCTCATCTCGAAAAAAAATGAAACCACACATAGCTCCATACTCTGAAGTATGAAAAAGTTATTAGCACCAGAAGATTTTGTAAATGTATGAAAACATTATAAAAACCTATATAAATTTAGAATCCCTGTGATCATACCTGTCAGCCTTGGTGGTGGTGGAACCACTAAACCACCACGAGTGATGAAGTAAGCTGACACCTGGGACTGGAGTCTAAGTGGCATACGGTATTCACCAGAGTCCACCACAGAGCGCGTTGGACTTGCTGCGGCGAGATACCACCAGGTCGATCACAAGCGGGACTTTGCTCGATGGCCTAGACGAGGTACAGAATCGGTAGACAGAATCTGAGTTGTGGTCAGGCAGGAGGTCAGGACAGGCAGCATAGAGTCGGGAAGTAGCAGAAGGTCAAGACAAGCAGCAGAGAATCAAGGTCAGGAACGGAAACAGAGGTCACAATGGATAATCACCACAGTCACAGTAGGAAGCTTTGTCTAAGGCTATGAGGCGCAAAGATCCGGCAGGGGTTACAGGAAGAGGCTGGCCAGCTCCAATTAGTGATGCGTTGTCCCTTTAAATCTCACAGAGGCGGCGCGCCTTTGGAGGAGGGGACACTCGCGGCGGATAACAAGAGACGGCGCTGGAGCGCGGAGAGGTAAGACTGGTGGGGTGCCGTAACAAGGGGACACAGGGGGCCGCTTGTGACACGAGATGTGGGTTTCAGGAGCACCCGTGACAATACTAACCCAAAGAATATAGGAGACATCTCATTAAGGGTGCACAGTGAAAGCCGTAAAAACAAAACCCACAAGAAAATGGTGCAATGCCAGATCCTGAGATGAGGGGTCAACACAAGATAGTTGATGTTAAGAGAAGCTTCTGCATACCTAGTGTAAGGCAGTGGCTGGAAAGGTCATCAATGACATCTATAATCCTGCTAGGTTATTCACCTATGCTTGGTAAAGGGATGGTCATTGATGATTAATCCAGGTTCTGGGGCAGCCTTAATGCAGCTTGTTAACCCACACCAGGTAGAGGTGATGCTGTGATTAAAGCAAGCCTAAAGGTAAAGACTGCCATTGCCTTTATTTTGTATTTAGTAGACAGAGAGGGAAAAGCTACTGTGTTAGCTAGAGCCCAGACGGGCAGGTCTTTTGTTTTGTATTCTGTTTTTGTTGGTTATGAGCCTGCACATGTTGGGCCTGTAAATATACCTGAAAATAAAGACTGGAAGTAGAATCAGTTTGGAAATACAAGTCCGAATCTGCGTCTCTATGGTGTCTCTCACAAGTGAGCTAGACCCCCTACACTTTTTAATCTTTTAATACATACATACATATGCATAAATATCCAAATAATCCAGATTGTTATTTTCTATTCTATGGCCCTTTTCATCCTTTCTTTTCACACAGCCCAAAGGCCAGAGACCCATAAGAGGGTTGTGAGAAGGGCAACAGTGTGACCTAGTATAGTATACTTGGGGGGTACCTTCCTGGAGAGAAGGTCAAAGTTTAAGTCTGCTGGTTAGTTATCCCCATGCAAGGAGCTGATTGAAGGTAGGGCAGGAGGAGTGGGAAAATTTCTCTTGTGAGGAAATCATTTCTTGGTGCTCACCTCGAAAGTAATGTGTGGATTTTCATTTCCCAGCTGTAATATTTACATATGTATTGGCCACGGAATTTCATGAGCAATCTTTACTTAATCAAAATACTTAAAAAATTTTAGGGAGACAATTCTCCCCTTAATAAACTTCTCCTGTCATCTTTTTAGAAGACATGAAAAAGTGAGAAAGAAATTGAGAAAAAGGAAAGAAACGTAGAAAGAGAGGAAAGGAGGGAAAGAGACAGAGTGCAAGAGACTATTCGGGGTTGGGGGGGGGGGTTGTATTTTCCTCATTCGGCAATATTTGATGTAATACAACTTCCGTTTAAGTATTTTACACTTAGCCAAACTCTGGAAAATTGTATACCGCAGGCACAAAATACAAAACTACAATTGTAGACAGTATAGAGAACCTAATAATCATGCCTCCCAAAGCCTAAAGTGAATTTATCAGCTCTAGGAGGCCATTTGGGTCATAACAACCCTCGTAAAATCCCAGTGCACTCTGTCAAAAAGCCTTTTTGGCATCGATTTATGAAAGACTCTATCACCAGCTCTAGTCTTCAGGCGATGGCTGATGAGAAGAATTTTAAGTCTGTATTAAGAAGATAGATTAGTCTGTAGTTTTTGCATATAGGTCTATCCTTTTCTGCTTTTGTAATTGATATAATTTATGCCTCTAACATTTCTTTTAAGATGCCCCCTCCCTCTCTAAAGTTGTAAAGGAGATTAGTTATTGGTTTAGCTAAAGTATCTACAAACTCACTATAATATTCAATTAAAAAGCAGTTTGGGCCCTCTGCTTTCGTCCTTTTAAATTTTTTATGCTCCTGGTTACCTTTTCAATACAAAAACTAGAATTTAAAAATTTAGCCTTATCTTTATCAATTTTAGGGAGGTGAAGGTAGTTATTTATTTCACTTAGATCTGGTTTAGGCAAAACTTCTTTTTTTCTAAATTGTAGAGACCGGAATTGCAAATACCTGAAGTATTTTCTGAGGATTATAAACTTCTACCTCCTACTACTATAATCTTTAACATGTTCTATCTTATTATCACAGAGTTTTTTTAAACTAATATTAGTCAAGATCTTTGCTTTTCGACCAAAAGTATACTTTTTTTGCATTAAGTTTTTAGAGGTCTTCACTGTATTCCGTGCAAAGTTCTGTTTGCAGTTGTTTACAAGCTTCTTTTAGGGTATCTAGGGCTACAATGTCTCTTTGTGAAGTTTCTCAAGCATTTAATAATAATAAGCCTTAACATTTTTTTTATAAAAGGAAATCAATCTTTTAAAAAAAACATAAAAACTTGGAAATACTCACCTCCGCTCCTTTCGATGTTGATTCCGGCGCTGTCCTTGGGTTTGTCTTGACACGCCGGGATCACCTAGTCACCTAGAAAAGAAACCGATAATTATTAGCCCAGAGCACGGGGAAAAGATGTCTTCGGGCTACTAATTTTGCGTGTCCCCGCACATGATGTCATGTGAGGGACGTGAATTCACACCTCTTGTGTGATGTTACCTCCCTCTCCCGTGCTCCCAGCTTGGGAGAGGGAGGTGCGGGGACATGTTAACAGCTTTTTGTTTTTTCAAATGGTTGATTTCCTTTAACCTTAGCCCTTCATGGTTCTCAGTTTCCCTGCTGTAATGTTCGAGTTGTTTGGGTTCTGTAGTTGTATATTTTATCCTTTATTTCCCATTTTGGGCTCTATCCTGGTTCATCAAATGAAATGAA
Organism: Engystomops pustulosus; assembly: GCA_019512145.1. Taxonomy (NCBI): domain Eukaryota; kingdom Metazoa; phylum Chordata; class Amphibia; order Anura; family Leptodactylidae; genus Engystomops; species Engystomops pustulosus. The sequence goes on along the minus strand of WNYA01003076.1, from coordinate 14,303 downwards.
TCACACTGGTACTTGGGTTTTATGGTTAGGAGAGAACTTTAATGCATAATTTATTCAGGAGAATTTTCATCAGAAAAGCCAAGCTTAAACCGCCACCATAAAGTAATAGAGTATCATACTCACTAAGTAAGCCTTTTTAAGATGTGCTCAGCCTCAATCCTTGAACATTTTTACTTTAAAGCATTGTGCAGATATTTTTCACCTTCTAATGTTATTTATTTTTTTTTTTGCCAATTAAACCTCCTTAACCTTCACAGCATAGGCAAGAAAAACCTTTTCATATTTGACTGCTTTATTGACAACTTTGCTATCTTGTTTCTCAATAAGTTTTATAGAGAAGCCGCCATCTGCCAGAACCTTCCTTATAAACTCTTCATCGACAGGCAAAGAGTGGAACTGGTGTTCTCCAATGGAGAAATACTTGACATTAAATGTCCCACCGAGGAAGAGATGACCCCCTATGTCTAACATGGACGCCAACTTTCTAATGTTCTTGCTATAAGCCTCTCTGTCTTTGCTGATATGTGATAGTAAATAAAAAGATGTCACACAATTAGCTTTCGAGAAGACAGACTTGTCAATTGGGTTTTCTTTGCTCTCGTCAAATTTCATAATAGACTTGACTTTTCTTCTGAGAGTCTCTTCTTTTTTCATCCACTTTTTCCTGGGTAAAGAGCAAAATTTAACAAATAGATGTTAAATCCAAACAACGCATAGTAATATCCATTAGAATACATTGTATATATGTAAGACATTTTCTACTGGGAGACTAGAGAGTAACCCTCTGAGCACTAGCTATAGCTATGTATGTACATCTCAACCCCTTCAGGACTTTTCAGTTTATGCTCTCCTGTTTTTTACTTAACAGGTACCAAAACCTTTTTATTTTTTAATTTAGTAAAGCCATATGAATACATTTTATCTACGTAACTAATTGTGATCCTGACTGGCACCAAATTCTGCACTTTTATTATTTTTTCAACTTTTTACATTTTTACTGTTTAAAGCCTCTCCATACAGCAGTAAGAAAATGGTGATGTATAGTGACGTTTGATGTAATGTTCCCAGCATTAATCAGGTATTGATTCCCAATCACTTTAGATATTACATATTGATCATTGATGATTATGAAATTACATATTCAATTTCCCTAGACCAACAGTAATACAATTAGTGTTCAGCAAAATTTTTGAAGATTTGGTTCAGGAATTATACTGGAAATTGGTATATAACCCCCTTTAGTCCTCCATAGTTTTTTTTAATGAAAAGGTCCTATCTTGTTTTGGTAGTTTTATTAAAGTATTAGTAATATTTTTGGTTTGCAGTTTTTACTGAAATAATTACGGTAACTTACAGGGTATTTTGCAAAAGGACAATAACGGTAATCATCAAAAGTCCATTGAAATCAATGATCTCTTAGACTTGTGTTATTATCATATACATTTTGATTCAGTGCTGTAAGATTGACCCGGGTTATATATGTATTAACCTATAGAATATTGGACATTAGAAAATGTCAGTAATATTACTAATGCATTCGCTACCCTTGACCAAAAGGAATACTATCAACCTCTTATAAGCGATTATATCTATGAACCCAATAATCATTTACAGTAAAGGATCATAGCTTGGATTGTCAGCAGCTTCGACCCTCAAAAAACTTACTAAAAACACAAGCGAGGTCATGTCTAGAGAAGCTTAAAGTGTAACCGTCATTTCAAAAAACTTTTGATATGTTGTAGGGCAGGTCATTTTAAGCCCTTTTGCAATTGGATTAGTTACCCGAATCTTGCTCCTTCCTCTTGTATTCTGCAGACTTCCCCTAGATGTCAGCAATCTCACATATGTCTGTTACTATGGACATTCCGTCTTCAGAAAGAAGCTGAGACTACGGAGGGAGAGACACGCCCCCTCCCCTCCCTGCACACAGCTGTTTACCTCATGTCTCACTGCCCCAGCACTCAGGTGTCACTGCCCCAGCACTCAGTCATGTGCAGGGAGAAGCCCTGACTAATGTAATAACCAAGCACCTAAACTTATCTCTCCTCAGCTTTCCCTACACCTGTATACTGTATAAACTAATAATCCACACTGACAGAAACTGCAGCCCCCCATCACCTCACACTCCACAGGAAATGGCAGGAGAGAAGAGACTCCAAGCTGCGCCCTCATGTGCTGTGCTGAACTATTACTTAGATAGTAGGTACATAGATAGATAGATAGATGATAGAGAGATGGATAGATAGATATGAGATAGATAGATATGAGAGATGGATGGATAGATAGATAGATATGAGATTGATGATTGATAGATAGATAGATAGATAGATAGATAGATAGATAGATAGATAGCTCAGCAGCAGGCGCTTGTGATGAAGTGACAGGGGGCAGGCTCCGCCCCTCCATCTTGCTGATTGTAGTTTTTTGAGAGCTGGAAACCATGGTTGCCATGGGTCAAAAAAGGTACTAAATGAGGACCGAGAGGCAAAATACTTTGAGGAATGATTCCCAGGGACACCTGGAGCAGAATTATGTATTTTAGTTTTCTTTTGCTCAGAATGATGGTTACACTTTAAGCATACCCAGATACATGTTAATGGTCAGATTGACTTGTGTGGTCCTGTAGTGTGAACTGTACATAAGACTATTTCATACCTGTCACCTTCTGAACAAACGTCTGAGAGATGGGACCAGTCAAAAGTCTCTTCTTCACCCTTCCACCATTTCTCTGCATGGGTTAGGGAAAAGTCATTTGCCTCCAGAATTATTATTTCAGTGAAATAGTCACAGATTGACAGCATTGGGCCTATCATGGGTCCAGTCGAAAAGTCAATTAGTGTAGTTCCAGTAATTTTACCTGTTACAAAAAAAAAAACAAAAGACATTGTCAGTCTACATCAGCGTTAAAAAGAAAATGCCACCAGATTTTACCCCAATAATCTTCTAGCCCCCTATGAAATGGTATGAAATGTCCTTTCTAGAATTCCTTTTTTTAAAAAAATCAAGTAGTTTTTATTGACTTTTTTTGCATTTTACAAACATATAAACATTCCCCTTTCCGAAGACTTAGCCCCACACACCCCTACCACTTATACACCAAACAACCCTCCTTCCCGAGGAGACAGCAGTTAATATATAGGCATATCACGTCACATGCGTACATCTTTATGGTAGACCTTGTTAAAGTGCTTTATTCAAGGTTAATTTACAGAAATATAAGAGCATCCAAATTACAAAAAGGGAATGGGCTACGGCGCAGGAAGGCAGAAGGGACACTATTATCATCCGCTCAAATCTTTGCTCTTACAATTTACCACTTTCTCTAGTTTTACAATGGTGTTCATTCTAGAGATGTACTCCACCACTGTGGGTGTAGAGGGGCATAAACCAGTATTGGGCAATTAGCTTTTTGGCTTGTACAACTTTCTAAATATGCTTATAGAGACAGCATTCGTCAAGTTTTCTTCACCTAGGGGGGCCAGAACGCACACTATTGGGGAAGCCCTTAGGTTTATGCCATGTATCTTGAGAACCAGAGCTAAAACTTTCTTTTAATAATAACACAATTTCCAGCATTCCCACATCAGATGCATTAAATGCACCCTTTCAATCACGCACCTAGAGCAGTTATCATTTTCCCTAAACCCTACATTATGCCAGCTGGGAGTTCTGAACACCCTATGGATCAAAAAGAGCTGAGATAGCCTGTGGGCTTCACACAGTGATAGCATAGGGGGTCGCTTCCAGAAATGAAGACCACTATTCATCTGTTAATGGACCTGTGGGCCATCACTGAAACATGGATCCAGCAGAATGACACTGCTTCGTCTGCTGCTCTGTGCTTCAGTAGCTTGCAATTCTCTCACTCATCCAGACCTGACAATAGACAGGGAGGAGGGGTTTCTTTGAGCCAGTCACAGGGGATGAAGTGTCCAGGCTCCTCTCCTCTGCTCGCCCCACTACCTGCATCGGTGACCACATCCCCTCACATCTCCTATAGTCTCATCTCAAAATCATCAACCTCTCTCTCTCTTCTGGTATCTATCCCTCTTCCTTCAAACATGCTGTTGTCACAACATTACTAAAGAAAGCTTCCCTGTACCTATCCAGTGCTGCTAACTACCGACTTGTCTCTAATCTCCCTTTCATCTCCAAACTCCTGGAATGCCTGGTCTCGACTAACCTGCTATTTCTCAACTAACTCCCTCCATGATACCCTACAATCTGTTTTCTGCTCTTTGCACTCTACTGAGACTGCTCTACTCAGGATGCTTTGCTCTGTTGGCCTGAAGGACACTGCACTCTTGGTTTTCTTCCTATCTCTCTGACCGCACCTTCGGTGTAAGCTTCTCTGGATCTCTATCTTCTCACTGTTGGGGTTCCTCAGGGCTCAGTCGTAGCTCCTCTTATCTTTTCACTCTATACTGCCCCCATTCGACAAACCATCAGCAGATTTGATTTTCAGTAACATATTTATGCTGATGATACCCAGCTATATAATTCTGCACGGAATTTCACTTCCACCTTACTGCGGAACACCAGTGACTCTCCCTCTGCCATCTTTAACATCATATCCTCTCTCTTCTTAAAGCTTGATCTTTCCAAAAATGAATGTCTTGTCTTTCCACCATCTACTAACTGACCTAACCCTATCTCTCTGTTTCTGTCTGTGATGTCACCATAACCCCGAGGCAACAGGACTCTGACCTGGACTCCGACCTCTCCTTTGCACCCTATATTCAATCTGTTGCTCGCTCTTGCCGGATGCACCTTAAAAACAATTCTGGAATCCAACCATTTCTTACAATTGAAACCTCTAAAACCTCACTCTTATCTAGACTACTGTAACTCTCTACCAATTTGTCTTCAAATTCCATCTCAATGCAGGAGCCAGTCTTATATTTCAGACCAAACACGACACTTATTCCTCCAGTCTGTGCCGGTCACTGCACTAGTTGCCTGTCTCAGTCCGAATACAGTTTAAATTAATATCCCTCATCCACAAAGCTCCTCATAATGCTGCACCTCTTTTCTCTTATATCATTCAACCCACAAAACTTCAAACATGCTCTTAAAACCCATTTATTTAGAGAGGCCTATCAATTAGCTAACTGCATTCAAATGTATCTCTCTTTATTAACCAATTCTGCATACTCCCCCTGTCTTTTATCCGTAAAATGCCAGTTACCAAGCTTCAGGCTTCTTTGCAGTCCCATTGACTTTGGACTTTGTATATAAGATGGAGGCCATTATAAAAAATGGCTGGACCATTATACAAGCTCTTATACCTCCTGTGTCACCCCCTTCTTCGTCACAGACTGTAAGCTCTCGTGAGCAGGGCCCTCACTCCTATTGTTTCAGATGAATGTTATTACTCTGTAATGTCTTATTTTATTTGTATATGTCCCCCATAATCTGTAAAGCGCTATGGAATTTGATGGCGCTATATAAATAAAGATTATTATTGTTATTAACCCCTTAAGGACGCAGCCATTTTACAGCTTAAGGCTCAGCCCCATTTTTTGGATTCTGACTTGCGTTGCTTTATATGGTTATAACTTTTGAACTCTGTTACTTATCAAAGCGATTCTGAGATTGTTTTTCCCCACATGTTGTACTTCATTTTAGTTGGAAATTGTTGGCTGATAAGTTTTGCGTTTATTTTCCAAAAAAAAAAAATTCAGAATTTTTTGAAAAATGTAACTTTTTTGAAATTCGAAATCATTACATTTTCAGGTAGATAGATTTACCACCTAAATAAGTTGCTGAATAACATTTCCCATATGTCTACTTTACATTTTCATAATTTTTTAAATGTCTGGATAATATATTTTGATGTTGTGCAGCTTACGAATCGAATAGCGATTTTCCGTATTTTCACAATTTACTCTTTTGCGGATAAATACTGTTTTGAATGAAATTTTACATATTTAGCATCAAAATCCCATATAATCAACCCATTTCCAAATCTGCACCCCTCAAACTGCTTTTAGGAAGATCGTTAACCCCTTGAGATATTCATAGTAATTGAATCAAAATGGAGGTGAAATTTACAATGGTAAAATTGTGCCGGTTATACGTTCATTTAGCCCTAAAATTTACACATTTCCAAAAGATAAAGATAGAAAACGCACCATACAATTTGTTCTGCAATTTCTCCTGAGTGCAGCGACCCCCACATGTGGATGTTACTTGTTTTATGGGAGCACAGCGAGGCGCAGAAGGGAAGGAGCCCTGCAGCTGCCAGGATTCTAGTTTTCTCGTTGCCTCCTTTTGTAGGCTATAAAATTTTTGTTATTGGGGCCATGTGATGGCACTTTTTTTGCGGGATGAGATGCTTTTTCCAGTGTTGCCATTTTGGGGTTGGTATCACCTATTGTTGAAAATTTAGGAACTCGTTTTTGAGGGCAGGAACAGAAAAGCATCAATTCTGTACTGGGTTTTTGACTTTTTTTTTTTCGTGTTCACCGTTTAGCCTAACAATCATGTTATCTTTATTCTATGGGTCGATACGATTACGGGGATAACAAACTTGAATATATTTTCTTACATTTTACTAAATTTGTCAAATAAAACCATAATGTGGGGAAAAATCACCGTGTGCATCACCGTCTTCCAAGTGGCATAACATTGTTACGTTTTTGGCTAGTGTGGCGAGTGTTACATTGGGGTGCCAGCTATTAGTTACCCCGTGTTTCCCGATACTGGTTCGGTTCCAATCCAGAGCCGACCAGGCATCAGCTCCGTGACGGATATTTCCGCCCCTGAACGCTAAGTCACTGCGCTCCGTGGCTGATATATCTGCCACAAAGCGCTAAGGGGTTAATATCCTCCTCCCATTTTGCTTTGACATGTAGAGGAAATTGTTCGTGATAAGAACTCAACAGTCTCTTGCAGACTGGAGAGACAAAGCCTTTTGTGTCCTCAGAGGTCCCCAAGTGGTTAAGAATCAAATGCGAGCGAAGTTAGATCTGTTTCCCTACTCTGTGTCTCTAAGGCGTGACGAAAGAATTCCATCTTTTATGTGAAATCTCACCCGTTTACCTATAAATTTCTCACCGTTTACCAATTTGTTGTTTTTGAGGTGAACAAACATGTCTTCAGTCATGAGGATTGTGAATAAACTTTCAGTTTTATTTGCCTTTCATCGTACCGGGGCCACCTGATCCTAAGCTCCCTCTTACCTCAGGGTTGACTCAGAAGTCTAAAATCACAAGACTGCCAGAAAAATGAATGTAAAATATATACTTTACATTACATTATTCTTAAATATGCAGCCATGCAGCCAATTACTTTGTCATATGAAAATGAGATGAGAACAGTCTTCTTTTGTCAGAGATGAGTCAGGCTTAGAGGAAGGATGGGGAGCGTTAACTGCTTACCGACATGTGACGTGTTATTACATCACATGACGGCTGCAGGTGTATGGAGAGGGGGGCTAAGCCCTTACTAACCGGTTGTCAATCGGTAACATCCGCTGTTGGTGCTGACACCGATCACGAGTGTTGACCATGTAAATGCCCCTGGGAAATGCCCCTAATGAATAATGAGGAATATCCCCATATACTGCCATACGGTAGTATATGGGTTAAAGTACTCTAGGGGGTCTGAAAATAGTAAAAAAAAAAGAAATTAAAAAAGTTAAATAAAAGTAAAATAAAAAAATATAAAAAATAATTTTTTAAAAAATTTCAAATCACCCCCTTTTCCATAGAACTCATCTAAATATAAATAAACAGTAAAAATTATTAACATAATAGGTATTGCCACATCTCAAAATGTCTGATGCTATTTTTTTGCTATTTTGAAAAACATAAAAAAAAATCTATAAAAAGTGATTGAAAGACCATACAGCCCTTACAATGGTAGCATTGAAAACGTCATCAAACGTGGCAAAAAATTACCACATACAGCTCCGTACACCAAAGTATGAAAAAGTTATTATTAGTTTTTAGTTATTAGACCCGTACATCATATTTTGACAGGGATTGTTATCTCCTTTTGGGACATACCTATCTCTACTGTGGAATTGTTGTACCTTAGGGATAGTGTGCCCATTTGGGACAGTTTCCGTTTGGGGTGGCAGTCATTTAGGAGTTAAGGTTATCAGGGTGTATTAGGGAATCCTTCCACCTGGATCGGGTCAGGTAGAAGGCTCCACTCCGGGTCCCAACTTCCGCACACTGCGGGAGCTTTCTTCTATCTTTGCTTCTGCTTTTTACTGTCACTTATTCGCTCCTACCACTATTTGCTCTACTATCCTCACCACACGAAGAACCCCACTAAATCCAATCCTTTTGTGATATATGCTAAGCCACTGCGACCCACTCCTTCAAGATTGTGCATCATGATTAAGTGTCCGGGTCAGACACCCAATTGACAGTATCTGGTACATGTTATTATTTCCACTCGGTCTTTATGAGCAATAGGGAAGTTGTAAAGGGGGACTCTGCTGTTGGACATTTCTGTAAAGGGGGACTCTGCTGGAGGACATTTTTGTAAAGGGGGATTCTGTTGGAGGACATTACTGTAAAGGAGGACTCTGCTGGAGGACATTGCTGTAAACGGGGACTCTGCTGGAGGACATTTCTGTAAAGAGGGACTATGCTGAAGGACATTTCTGTAAAGGGAGACTCTGCTGGTGGACATTTATGTATAGGGGGACCCTGCTGGTGGATATTTCTGTAAAAGGGGGTTCTGTTGGAGGACATTTTTGTAAAGGGGGACTCTGCTGGAGAACATTTCTGTAAAGGGGGATTCTGTTGGAGGACATTACTGTAAAGGGGGACTATGCTGGAGGAGATTTATGAAAAGGGGGACTATGCTGGAGGAGATTTATGAAAAGGGGGACTCTGTTGGAGAACATTTCTGTAAAGAGGGACTATGCTGAAGGACATTTCTGTAAAGGAGGACTCTGTTGGAGGACATTTATGTATAGGGGGACCCTCCTGGTGGACATTTCTGTAAAAGGGGGCTCTGTTGGAGGACATTTCTGTAAAAGGGAGACTCTGCAGGAGGACATTTCTGTAAAGGGGGGCTCTGTTGGAGGACATTTCTGTAAAGGGGGACTATACTGGAGTGTATTTCTGTAAAGGGGGACTCTGCTGAGGACATTTCTGTAAAGGGGGACTCTGCTGAGGACATTTCTGTAAAGGGGGACTCTTCTGGAGGACATTTCTGGAAAGGGGGACTCTGCTGGTGGACATTTCTGGAAAGGGGACTCTGCTGTGGGCATTTCTGGACAGGGGGACTCTGCTGAGGACATTTCTGTAAAGGAGTCCTCTGCTGAGGACATTTCTGGAAAGTGGGACTCTTCTGGAGGACATTTCTGGAAAGGGGGACTCTGCTGGAAGACATTTCTGGACAGGGGATACTCTGCTGGAGAACATTTCTGGACAGGGGGACTCTGCTGGAGGACATTTCTGGACAGGGGGACTCTGCTGGAGGACATTTCTGTAAAGGGGGACTCTGCTGGAGGACATTTCTGTAAAGGGGGACTCTGCTGTAGACATTTTATTAGAATAACAGCTGCATTTCCTACCCTGGGGCTATAACTTTTCCATTTTTATTGTGTGGTAAAATTAGATATCCTTGGCTTTTACGCAAGTATTTACAGTATGAGGGGGAGCTCAGCTGCAGAGCACAGAGGCCAGGCATCCAGGGGCAGCATCCACATCTCCTACCCTGTATGGGAGATCTGGTCTGGACAATAATCAGGGTGGGGGGTTTCATGCATTTATGGAATGTGATTGGTTTTCCAAAATAGATGGGTTATAAGAGCATGTGGAAAGTTCATAATTAAAATGAAGCGTACGAAATTGGGGATCTGGAGGATATAGAAGTACTTAAGTTCTAACATCCGGGTGCATGTTGGTTTGGACGCTGGGGGACCCTAGTCATGTGTGCAGCCTGGGGCCCAAGGGACACTTAATCCGCCACTGAAGCAGTTAACGAAATAGGCAGGACTTGCATTTTTATCTACAGCTTGCATTGCATACTATGTCTCTCCGTGCCTGTATTTCTGCAGCACACAGAAGCACAAGCCTGGTGCATTTTGAAAGATAAAATGTCGTCATTAACCTGATACCAGTTTTACCTGCTATAGAAGCCAAGATATCTAAAGTGACAAAAGTGCATATGACTTAAGAAGAGATTTTTTTTTTTATAGGTAAACTAGATTTTAGAAATTACATCTCATACCCTTCTTGAAGGTGCTGCTAGACTAGTGGGGTAAAACCTGGTGAAAGGCTCCCTTTAAGTAGCACATGTCTATAACATGAGGCACAGAATTATCTGCCAAAATATGTGTCTGCAGGAAAAAACCTGATACTAGAAAACCATATGGACATCACAGAACCAAGGTAGCAAAATGAATGATAGCCATGACAATGAACATTTACTTCTACCCAGATAGCACTATGGCTTGTCAGGGTAAGATATGTGAACCCCTTATTAGACCGACTTCTTATATGGATATACACCTATAAAGCCACAACGCCTTACCCGAAGACATCAGCTTCTGAAGGGTTTTCATTGGGAATATAGTAATTTCATCATATATTGCTTGATCAATACCCGGTGAACAATAGACATCAAGGAAAACCTTTGGATCAACCTCATGTTCATGGTAAGACTTGTTGGAGACGGGATCCATCCTGTATCTTCTCAATGTGTTCTCTTGCGAAGACTCCAAAGTCTGGATTTCAATAGAATTTAAAGTGTGCAGTCATGAGGTCTTATCCTTTAGACTGATATTAAAATTTGTTGATTCTGAGGTATACAAACATGTCTTGCATCATGAGGATGGTCAATAAAGTTTTCAATTAATGCATTTTGTTTGCATTTCATCCTACTGGGGCCACCTGATGTCTTCTAATCTCTCTGTTGCCTCAGGGATGATCCTGGAGTCTAACAACATTTAAAACACCCAGACTGTCAATATATACCTTACATTGTCTTAAATCCTCAGCAGACAATTACTTTGAAGTCCCTAAAAGGGGATCATGTAAACGGGGGACAGATATTTGACAGGTGACCAACCAAACACTTAATATGGAAAAATAGTCCATAAAGTTCAAAGATTGATATTGATGTAAAAAATGCCTTCTTGAAAAGTCGTCTCGCTTCTTTAGAGATGCATGCTATTATATGTAAAGGTTTATTTTTTTAGTTGGAGACTGAACATCCTGATTTGCTGTCTTAAAACCTGAAATTTTCTGAAATTCTCTTCTACTTATACACCCCAATCTGTGGTAATCCAAACACTAAGGTCTACTGGAAATAACTAAGACTTCCACCAGGCTCTAGTCTTGTCCACGTCCAAACGGGAATTTTTCATTTGTAGGAAGGCCTAGCCTCAGAAAACCCAACATTAGCTCTTCTTTAGATTGGGAAATGCAGCATATGTGCTACCACCAGTGTTGGGCTGGGGATCTTTGAGGTGACAAGTTAAAATTTTGCAGCTTGCAGTCTGTCCCTGCCACAGTGATGTGCCCCTCATCTGCTCCCGACCAGTTCTCCATCTTTCTCAAAAAGAGCACTGCCAGAGCCCCGCAAAATGGCCTCCATCAGGCCAGAAATGTGAATGTGTGTGCACAAACAGTTAGAAACTGACTCTATGAGAATGGTATGAGGGCCTGACGTCCACAGATGCGAGTTGTGCTCATAGCCCAAATCCACGCAGGATGCTTGGCATTTGCCAGAGAACGCCAGGATTGGCAAATTCACCACATCCTCCAGCATGACTGGTCTAGCAGTGGATCAGTAATGGTGTGGGGTGGCATTTCTTTGGAGGGCCCTCCATGTGCTCGCCAGAGGTAGCCTTACTGCCATTATGTATCCAGATTAGATGCTCAGATCCCTTGTGAGCTCATATGCTGGTGCGGTTGGCCCTGGGTCCTCCAAATGTAGGACAATGCTAGACTTCATGTGGCTGGAGTGTGTCAGCAGTTTCTGCAAGATGAAGGCATTGAAGCTATGGACTGGCCTGCTTGTTCCCCATACCTGGATCCGATTGAGCACATCATGTCACCAACGTCATGTTGCTCCAACAACTTATAAGGAGTTGGTGGATGCTTTAGTCCAGGTCTGTGAGGAGATCCTTCAGAAAACCATTCACAACCTCATCAGGAGAATGACAAGGCGTTGTAGGGAGGTCATACAGGCATGTGGAGGCCACATACAATACATTTGTCTTGTTTTACAGACATTACATAAAAGTTACATCAAAGTTGTTGTAGTGTGTTTTTCCACTTTAATTCTGTGGGTGCCTTCAAATCCAGACCTCCGTTGGTTAATAAATTTGATTTCCATTGATGATTTTGATGCCAGCACATTCAACTTTGTATAGAACAAAGTACTCAATGAGATTATTTCATTCATTCAGATCTAGGATGTGTTATTTGAGTTCTCCTTTAATTTTTTTAGCAGTGTATATACATATTTGTGCATGATGTCTATATACTGTATGTATGTGAGTATGTTCTGTATGTGCATGAGTAAGATGTATGGTATGTATACCATACTGTACGTGTGTATGATGTCTATATACTGTATGTGTTTATATGGTGTGTTTATCCGGTATGTATGTGCATATAGGGTGTGTATGTCTGTGTGTATTATGTGTTCATAATGTACATGTACATGTACAGAATGTATGTATACCATGTGTATATAATATGGGGGAAATTTATTACTGCTTCTAAGCCAGTATTGTAACGAAGAAACAGTGAAATAATCACAAATTCTTGCGCACTGCAAGAATTTACAATTATTATTAGATTACAATTATTATGCGATTCCGCTACCTCCGCGCCATGTGGGTGCAGAGGAGCACAGCTGCCAACAGAGTAGGCAGGCATGGGGAGTTCTTACCTTGTGTCTGCAGACTTTTCAAAAACCTGCAAACTTTTGTTCTCAGGTTTTTTGTGTGAAAGAAAGTCCACCTGGCATAGTTTTGCTGATGGCTACGCATCCCGCAGGATACATTAAGAGGCCGGTGTATGATAAATCTCCTCCTATGTGTATATAATGTGTATATGGTGTAGGTGTGTATAAATGTATGTGTGTGTATATACTTTATTGGGGTTATATATAACATAAGAGGCCCGTCTTCCCTCTGGCGCAGCTGGATAGATAAAGAGGCCTAAGTTTTTGTCCCGTGCCGGACCACTCCCCCGCAATATGCTAGCATTTGGAGTTATTTCAGGACTTCAACACCAGTATTCTGGCACAGAAGCCCTGATAAAATAGCCCCGATGAGCTTGTATATAATGTATGTATAAGTGTATGAATGTGTGTCTGTGTATAACATTGTATTAACTTTATTTATGTGTATTGGAGTATATAAATGAGTGCCATTTTACAAATGTGCATATTTTTTTGAGGGAAAGAGGGGTCCCATGTAGAAATCCGCTAAGGGGGCCTCATACTCTCCTAGTTACGCCCCTGTCTGGGGCTCATCATTGTGTAAGAGCCTAGACCCACTGGGGGCTCTGATGGGTCAGTTCAACAGTGGCAGCCATTTTGGGTAGCACTACAACACATCACACTATAGTGACTAATCCAAAGGGTTTTCTCAGTTCTGTAAAATAAATTAATATCATGAGATGTTATACAATTATCTAATATATTTTCTTAAATTCTCTAAATTTTTCTGTCTATATATATATATCACCATTGACCCTTGGGTGGCTTAAGACTACCATGGGCCCTGGGCTGTATGTATATTACAAGTCCACAAGTCTGGAATTCACTTCCTACATAAGATACTGGAACCACGCTTGGGGAATGGAGGATGTGTCCCTTCTGCCTGCTTTCAATCTGCAGTTTTAGGATCACCTATATTATAATCCACTACTGTACTGACCCATCACTGGCAATAGATGTTGTCACAGCTTATCTCCTCCCCCTCCCTGTACAATGACCTCTATATTAATAACACTGACCCATCATTACATCACTACTGACAATAGATGATGTCACAGCTTATCTCCTCCTCCTCCTTGTACAATGACCTCTATATAAATAACAGTGACCAATCATTACATCACTACTGACAATAGATGATGTCACAGCTTATCTCCCGCCCCTCCCTGTACAATGACCTCTATATCGATAACAGTGAACCATCATTACATCACATCACATTACATCACCATCATTACCATCATAATGACCCATCATGACATCACTACTAACAATAGATGATGTCACAGCTTATCTCCTCCTCCTCCCTGTACAATGACCTCTATATAGATAACACTGACCCATCATTACATCACTACTGACAATAGATGATGTCA
>WNYA01003075.1:0-29594 GCA_019512145.1 Engystomops pustulosus | reverse complement strand
AGGTTTTTCAGCACATTTTTGTGCTGAAAAACTCGGCTTATACACGAGTATATACGGTATATAGATCTACATCGAGAATACTATATACAGTATTTTAACATCCAATAGTCTTGTCTTATTCTTAATCAGATTACATTTTTGGTGATCAGCAATATATTTTTTGGTTACAAATGTGAAGCTACACATTGGGGCAGATTTACTTACCCGGTCCTTTCGCGATCCCTGACGTGCGTTCTCCGACATGGATGAAGTCCGGCGGGATTCTTCAAGATTGTGCGTCCATTTTGCTGCTTCTGTTGCTTCCCTGCTGAGGTCCACCAGAGTTCACCTTCTTCTTCCTGGTGTATATGAGTGCATGTCTTCCGACATAATTTGAATCGTAAATCCCGCGCTTAGTCCATATCAGTCGGGTTGTCTGTCAGCGAGCTTGCGCCAGAAACCCCACTTAAATGCATCGCAAATTGGAAATAGTCGGGAAACCTGACGAAAATGCGCCGTGCGGAGCCTTACTAAATGAGCCCCATTGTCTTTCTAAATAGATTTTCATCTAGCAAAAGTTAGTTGGTGGGATACTGCTCCCAGCCTCCAATAGTAAAACTATTAAACCCATTTGGCAAATTAGAGTTAGATGAAATCTACCATCAGAATCAAGCATGTAAAACCAGGGACACTCATAGATCCAGGCACTGTGTCTGTGGTACTTTTCTTATATTTGTTATCCATCCTTCCTCCATATTATGCTATGAACCAGAAGGGCTCTTGAAGGCTGTAACAGAGCCCCTTCGTGCTGAAGCTTCACAGGCTGTTACAGAATCTCACCCTTCCCCTGCTACTGCTCAGCACTTCCCTCCTCCCTCTACCAGCTGTAATGTTGATTTTAGAAGGAAGAAGAAGAAGGCCACGGATAACAACCATAAAAAAAATTACCACAGTCACAGCGTCTGGATCTATAAGAAAGGGTCCCTGGTTTATCATGCTTGATTTTGATTTCCTTTAACCCCTTCATGACCACCCATAGGGGTTTCTATGTCGGTCACTAAGGGGCCTTTTTTTCGTCGGCCTAACCTATGTTCTGCATGGACCCACTGTGCAGGGAGGAGCAGTGCCCCAGCTGTCATATTGCTGTGACCCCAGGATCTAAGTACCTGCAGAGAGAGGGGACTGATCGTGGGGTGCCGTCTTCTAAGCCAGGCAGCCGGGGACCTAATAATCATTAGTTCATATGATAGTTAGGCACTTGGAGCTAATGCTAGTACATGCCCCAGTAGCCTCTGCCGTTAAATTACATATTACTAAAATTTGCAATTTGAATCTGTGGAACATTTGCGAATATCTAAACATTGCACTAAGTATAAGGGTAAGTATCGCCATGTGCCAAAAGTTATAATCTATGAAAATTTAAAATCAATAATTTATGACCATGTATTACATACAGTATTACAGAATCATATATTACATTAACTGAAAATAACATTCAAACCGCCCCTTTTTCACCATTTTACAACAATTAGAAAATGAACAAGAAGTGCGACAGAAAGTCATACAGTCCCCAAAATGGTATCAATGAAAATGTCAGCTCATCCCGGAAAAAAAATGACACCTTAGCCATCTCTGTTCTCCTAAGTTTTAAAAAGTTATTGGAGTCATAATATGGTAAAGGTAATAATTTTTTGGGGGTACATAAGTTTTAAATTTTTAGTAAAATCTATTAACAACTAATAAAACCTATATAAATTTGATATCCCTGTGATCGTACCAAAGCAAAAAATATATTACAGATGGTATTTGGAATGTACAGTGAAAGACGTAAAAACAGAGCTCACAAGAAAATGGCGCAAATGCGGTTTCTTGTCAATTTTACCACATTTTGAATTGTATTTCCACTTCCAGTACATGGGATGGAATATAAAATAACGTCACTAGGAAGTATAATGTGTTACACAGAAAATAAGCCCTCAAACACCTCTGTACATGGGAAAATAAAGAAGTTATTGTTTTTTGAAAGTAGGGAGCGATAAACAGAAAGTAAACTGGAAAAAGCTCATCAGTGCCAAGGAGTTAATATGATAAAAAGTTTACAAATTCTCTGGGATAAGGGTTTGTGTTACCTAAGACCACGTTCACACGTGGCATTTTTGTTGCGTTTGGAAACGTAATCCAAAGGCTCCATTCGTGATCACATATTTTGGTAAAATTGGGGCTTATTTACTAAGGGGCCCACAGCCGCACTTTCATCGGGTTTCCCGATTTTTCTGGGATCGCACCGTGGATTGTGTCACGCGCTATCAGCGCAATCGCGTCGGCTTTCACCTGACACACGGGCCGTCAGACGAGCCAAACACTTAGATGCACGGGGAAGAAGAAGGTGGACTTGGGCGGACCTGAGCGGGGAGCGACACATGCAGGATATCAGGTGCTGGATCTTCGTGCGATTGCAGGTGGAGCCTTTGGATTGTGTTTCAAAAAGCAACCAAAATGGCACGTGTGAATGTGGCCTCAGGGGCTCTACAAACACATCATGGTGTCTGAAAACTATCCTGCCTTACAAAAGCTCAATGGCTTCTTCCCTTCAGCGCCCAGCCATGTGCCCTGACAGTCGGTTACATCCACGTGTGGGGTGTCCTCTTCTCAGAAAAAACTGCACAATATATTCTTAGATGCATTTTCTACTTTTATTCAGTTAATGTGGGTACATTTTGCAGCTAAATGAATGTATTAATGATAAAAATTAGTTAATTCCAAATCAAACCTTCATTTTGTTTGAATCTCTTTAAAATACATAAAGGGTTAACCAGCTTCCTACCTGCTGTTTTGAATAGTTTGAGGGTGAAGTTAATAGAACGGGGTCATATGTGGGGGGTTTCTATTAACAGAACTTGTTAAACCGCTATAGAAATGAAATAAAATTCAAAAATTTTCTTGAAAATTTGAGAGAATGGTATTCGATTTGTGATCTTTCTAGCATCATAATAAAACAAAAGGACACTTCTAAAATGACGCCAACACAAAGCTATGGTAAGATATGGTAAATATTAGTTAGTAACTAATTTGGGCAGTTTGAAAAACAGAACATTTTAAAGTTTGAAAATAAAAAAAATTTTCAAAATGTTTACCAAATTCCCCTTTTTCATAAATAAATGTTACATATACTAACTATATACTAAACTATTTTGAAGTACAAAATGTCACAGAAAAACAAACTCAAAAACACTTGGGTAAGTTAGTCTTCTAACGTTATAACCGGATAAAGTGACACATGCTGGTTATGAAAAATAGACCTTGGTCATCAAGGCGCAAATGAGCTTGGTCACTAAGGGGTTAAATAACTTTTTTGTCAATGTAATATTATATAAAATATTATAATAAAATTGTGTTAATCTTCTATCTGCCTACTATAGTTCTAAAGTACAGCTAGTCCCCAACTGAAGGGCATCTGACTTACAACTGATCCTAGTTACAGAACCGTCCTTTCTGTCCACTGTGACCTCTGGTAAAACTCCTTGGATGCTGGAAATGTACTTAAATTTCGCCCAAGGCTGTTAGAGTTGTCAGAGGTGTCTGCAATATAGTTGTATTGCTAATCCTTGTTTCTATGACAACTAAAAAATTTGAAAATCCAACTGTCACAGGGATTAAAAAAAAAACATTTCTAAAGTTACACAAAATATACCGGCTCAAGCTAACATACAAATTCAACTTAAAGAGAACTTGCAAAAGGATTTTTCAGCCAGCGACTGGTTTCGATAGTTTATGCTGATTATAAAAATGCTATTGTCAGCATTGCAGTACATTTTAAAACTTTACTTTAGCTACAGCATTCTGTGTGCTTGCTCAGTCTTCTCTCCTCCAAACTCCCTCCCCCTTGCTATCATGTGCACTGAGGGGAGGGAGGGGAAGGAGAGTACTAAAGAATACATAAGGAGACAGAGACACAGGCACAGGCATGATTTAGACTGCTGTCAAAGGCTTTTCTAAAATCCTCATAACATAGGCTATTGGAACATGTCATCACCTAAAATTTATATTCCCGGTGACAGGTTTCCTTTAAAAAAACAAACCTTTTAGTCACAGAGGTAGTGCTTTGTAAACTAATGCCACAGGGGTGGTCAGTAAATGGTCTGATAACAAAAAATTATTATTTGACTTGTGTAGGCCAGTCTAGTCCATTCTGTTCAAAGGTCGCTGTACCCAATCTAACTCCGAAAACATAACACAAAATTGGCTGATGCAACAGTTCATTTGTTGGGGTATATGGAGCTGAACTCAAGTCCAATATTTTGTTTCTTGGGGTAACATGTCAGATGTGAATTGTATTTTGGCTCCACCCCTGAAAATTAATTATAGTCTAGTTTCCACATGTCTGAGTTTACAACAGTAATCTCCCTCATTGTGTATTATTGAGATTTTTTATTAGTAAATTTCTGTAAATCATTGTGTAATTTTTATACCAATATAGGGGCTCATTTACTTACCCGGTCCAGTCGCGATCCAGTGGTGCATTCTCCAACAAGGATTCGGGTTCTGCCGGGATTCACTAAGGTCCGTGCGCCCGATGTCCACCAGGTGTCGCTGCTGAACTGAGGTCCGCCGGAGTTCACCTTCTTCTCTTCTGTGCATGTAAGTGTGTGTCAAGCGACACACATTCTTTTTTAAATACAATGTTTTTTCCGAATCTGTCGGGTTTTCCGATGGACATGCCTCTGTTTTCCATCACGTGCGCCGGCGCCGATGCGACACAATCCGATCGCATGCGCCAAAAACCTGGGGCAATTCAGGGAAAATGGCGCGAATCGGTAATATTCGGGAAACCCGGCGATTTGGCCCATTAGTAAATGAGCTCCATTTTGTCAGTTGTGTAACTACGAGAGGCAGGGCCCAATAGAAGACTACTGAATGGGGCACCCACCCACTTTGAAAATATACTTATGACACTTCGGGCCCCATAGCTGCTGATATGGATGCTATCACTTTGGATAGGCCCTTGCTTGCTTGTATCAGAAATGAAAGTAAACTCCCCTAGATGATCATACAATTGTAGAAGAATTTTTTATTAGAATTTAATATTAAATTCTTGATGCATTGCCTTGTTAAATTTACATTATTGCATTAAACATCCATTAGATGACTTCACTTGTTGTCTCGAAATGCATTGTCTTTCTGTGAGAAGACATTTTTTAGAAGCTTTTCTAGGGAATAAGCTGTTTGCGAAACATCCTGGAATATTCAGTAGCATTTCTTAAAATGTCAATGAATTGGTTAAAAAGCAATACATTTCCTAATGTGCATGTGTCCATTAACGTCAAGAGGTTTGCTACTAATATTGAAAATTGCTATACATGATAGAAACTATTGCTCAGATGAAATATCCGAAACTAGATTTATTACACCCCCTTACACGCTTCCTACTTCTTGCTGTTTATCCTCCCACTGAGGCCTGACATTGGCTCTGGGGGCAGCTGGATTCCCCTGGTACCTGAGTGACCGTCTTGATGCGTGGTCTCCCCTAGTTGTGTCATTGATAGCTTGTTCCAGGTGAACAGGCCTGCTCCACACCAGTGGGTGGATGCAAGAATTGGGGGAGGCCAAAATGTAATGAAGCTTCCCCCTGGGGCACTTCTGGTATATGTGTAGTGAAATGTTCCCCGGGCAGATGGTGAAAGGGAGGTCTGTGATGTTAGCGGCAGCCAGGGATTCTGGTTCTAAGTACCCTGTCAATGCTGGAACACTTCTATCTGAGTATCTTGCCAGTGACCCTTGAACCCAGCAGCCTGCAATTCTGCCAGCAGCCCTGGAACCCGGAATCCTGCTATCCTGCCAGTGACGCTGGAACTGGCATCCTGGCATCCTGCCAGAGTCCTGGACCCCTCCATCCAGATATCCTTCCAGCATGTCCTGGAACACCAGCTATCCTACCAGCCTGCCCTGGAGCACCGGCTATCCTGTCAGCTTGCCCTGGAGCACCAGCTATTCTGCCAGCCTGCCCTGGAGCACCAGCTATTCTGCCAGGCTGCCTTGGGGCACCAGCTATCCTGCCAGCCTGCCTTGGAGCACCTGCTATCCTGCCAGCCCGCCCTCGAGCACCAGCTATACTGCCAGCCTGCCCTGGAACATCAGCTATGCTGCCAACCTGCCCTGGAGCACCAGTCACCTTCCAGCCTGCCCTAGGACTTTTCAGTTTTATGTCTCTGGTATTCTGATTTTGGTTTTTGTTGCTTTTGCCTTGTTTTGTTGTGTTTTCTATTTTAATAAACGTTTTTAAAATGTTTTAATTACATTAGATGTTTGCTTATTGTAGCTCGCCTTGAATATATATACACTCATTTTGTGTATTGAGTGTTTTTAATACATACTTCTTTAAATTTGTGAAGTAAAGACAGGACAGTGAGCCTCAAACTGAGCCCCTGAAAACACAGACAAGACAAACAAATGGAAAACACTATAAAGCGTAGTCAGAGATCCGGGTAACAATGGAGATAGCAAAAGAAGCACACAATCTGAGTCCAAAGGGATAGTCACTAAATGTAAACCAGGATCAAATAACCAGAAATTCAGAAAGATAGAAAAAGCAGACAACAAAGTAATCTGACAGGAGATTAGCAGCTCAAGCAAAACTAAAAGCGTCACTGGACTGAATGTGAACCAAACACTTATAGGAGATCAGCTAACTCTTGCTGGACCATGAAATATTGGTGTGGTGAAACTCTACACAGGCAGATGACACTTAGAACAGAAAAAGAAAATCAACACCACCTATGCCCTCATTCACATGGCTGTCTAGGGGGAAGAATATAGGCGGCCGCGAATCTGTATACGTCCCCATAGAAGGCAATGGCGGCTCGGCGGCTGTATGGTGCAACACATGAGTGGCACCAATCCGTGCCGTACACGAGGAGAAAATAGAGCATGCTCTATCTTTCCCCGTGTGTGCTGGGGTGTCCCCGCCCCCTCCTCTCCAGTGCACAGCGGTATGCATGCCAGGCATATGGGTGTATGAATGTACCCTAAGCCGTATTTTGCGGACAGAGGAAGACTTTGGCACAGATGTCACAGTATGTGTTAAGAAGAAAGCTGCCAGACACCTAAAGTAATAGCAAATCTTCTCAAAAACTATAGGATTGATCTGGTTGAAGTTGGCCAACTGTCCTATGTGTATAGTGATCTCCCAGTTTTACTGTACTAAATAAGAATTGTCAGGTTGGAGATTTCAAATAAAAAACTGAATTCTAGAAAGGACATGTAATACCCTACCTGAGAGGATGAGTAATAACTTTGGGTAAAATCTGGTGACAGTGTCACTTTAATAACCATATTTCTATAGTTTCTTTTTTTAAATAATTTTTTTTTATTATATTATTAATGACAAACAATAGGTCAGAGTACAGGAAGGCAAATGGTTACAAGACATCTTACATAACATATGTACAATAAAATAGAAAAGTCTGAGTGTTTACAACATAAGAAAGTACAAGCAAAGCAATTGTCATTGATGTCTACATGATCTAAATGAGTCAATGAAATAAAGTTTACATTCCTGCCTAACCCACATGTCTGTCTGTTTTTGAATCTACACAAAACCCGAACAGCAGGTCCTTTTTCCAGTTTCTTTACTCGAGCAACCATCCAGTGTGTTTTGACTTGATGTGGTATATGGATCTTTTGACCCTTCAGGTAACAGAATCCAGTTGCTTCTGCTACCTCTGCTCCCCTACAGCTGTACTTCAGATTGTGGAGATCTTATTAGACATACATCATGCTACAAACTACAAGAAAAATACTTTTTGTCATTTGCTCTTGATGAATCTCTTATATTCTATACTTCTGTTGAAAAATATGCTTTCTGCTAGAATCATGAAGCCATTTACATTTTCTGTATATTCATAAATCACACATCCCATTACAGTGTATGCAAACAAAAAGTGTAATAAAAGAGTGTAATAAAATGAACCAACAAAAAAACAACCTAATTAATCAAAGAATACCCTATTTCCAAATAAACAATATAAAGGTGTTACTGAATTATGAACTATGCTGTGTAAAAGGAACTAAGTGCTTAATATCCCTCATTTTATTACATGCATTTTGTACAATTCTTCAGCACTATTGCATGAATAAATCAGGGGGAAGCATTATTAATGCATTGAAATGGCACATAAGTCTCGGAGACTTCTAAAGAAAATACTACCTAGGCAGCCTGAGGCAAATTAGAGACATTCTCTCCCAAAGGGCTCAGAAAACAATTATTTTGTACAATTTGGCTTATGTTAATTAAGACAATTAGACCCGTGAAATTGCTTACTAATGTCATACCTTCAAGATGTTGGAAAATGAGGACTCTCCACGTGTGTAGCTGGCAGGCTGAGCAAATACATTGATTCAATTTCATCCAAACCAATTCAATCTGCATAGTCTGTTTCCCGTTTAATTGATGTGACTCTTCTGTCAGTCTGCATCCATTCTCTGTTACAATTTTGGGAGCTGGCCAGATTCTTGTTCTTGTTTATGCTCCCCGTTTTGGCAGGAATATGGAAATTATAACAGCAGTACCCTTTCAAGGTCTGGGACAAGCTTCTAAATCAAATAGAGTTACATTTATATTTTGGCGCATTGGGAATATTTCTGTGTAAATATACCACATTGTGAAAGAGGGAACTCGAACAATAATACTGAATGTATGCAACCAACCACAAAATGGCTTTCATATCTTTTACAGCTCTTCAGAAATAAAAGATGTTTTGTGATTGGTTTCTGTGGACAACAAAGACAGTTTGACACATGGGGTAGGTGGCAAGTTTTCACTCTGTACTAAGAATTTTCAGCAATTGGCCCTCATGCACACATATGTATTTTTCACATTGTTTCTGCCTCATGTGCGCCTATGTCCATACATTCAGCTGCCTTTTCCTCCTCCCTGTTTATGAGCCTAGTGCCCCTTAGCAGGTCCTATTCTTGGCCATGTTTGTGGCTCTATCCTCCTTTAATGGGGAACTTATCAGTGCTTGTACGGTAGTTTTATGGTGTAGAAGAACTAAAATAATCACAATTTCTTGCGCACTGCAATTATACTTACAACTATGCCACCTGCACGCCATGTGGGCATGGAGGGGGTGTAAAGTGGGCACGGCCATGTGTCTGCTCACTCACTAAAGCCTGCAAATGTATCAGGAAGTATAAGCCTCTTGATGCATCCACCACAACGTGTTGGTACGGTGCTATCATACGCCGTGCGTTGGAACAACAGCTATGAAAAATGACCTCCATAATATCTATGTGAACATAAAAAACAAGCAATAAACACAAGTGTCATCCGGTGTGGTGTCCTTATTTGCAAATCAGTTGATAACACAATCATGTGACACTCCAAAGGGTTGGGAAAGCTACTGCCATCATTTGCCAGCCTTCTATTTTTTCATTTTGCAGATCCACAAAAACGAACATAGGGATGACACACAGAACATTCTTGCAGTCGTACGGCTCAGAAAGATGAAGAATACTGAAGAAACACTGACCACAAAAACGGTCAAGAGATTTGTGCTTTGCAGACAGATTTCAAAAACATTAGTGTTCCGGTAGCCTAAGGCAGCATTTAGACAAACGTATGCCTGCCCACCCATAGCTGAGCGGGCAAACATCCAGCACACTGGAGAGGAAGAGGGGTGACCCCTCCCCTCTCCATAGAGATGCATGGCACATGGCCTTGTACACGGGGAATTATAGGATATGTCCTATCTTTTCCCCATGTACAGAGAGGTACAGTGGCACCGTATCACTGCATAAATCCATTACAGTCTATGGGGGACATATGTATGGCCGCAAACTTGCGTCCCTCTCACGTTTGTGTAAATGCAGCCTAAGGCTGGTTGCCCATGAGCACAATTCATGCAAGAAACTTGTTTCATGTGCTGGTGAGATTTCCCAGGCCAAACCTCTGAGTTCAGCCCAGTGATACATGTAGTGGTCCAGGAATCCTGCGAGTGCACAGATCAAAGTTTTAGTCTAAACTCACTTATGGGCAACCAGTCTACGTGACATGCTGTAGACGCCCTGTGCCTGTCCATTAGAGCCACTGGTGTAGAAGTAGTGATAAATTCCCTGCATAATTTTTATCATTTAGCCTTTGTATAAAATATTTACCTGAAATGCCTTCTCTTCTTCACCCACTGAACCGAACGTTGCTCCACAAAAACTGTGCAGAGACATTAGAGTCTGCAGGGGAATAAAAGTATTTTTTGTGTCAAAGCAGCAACGCAGAGAAACCCCACTGGCACCATTACACCCCAATAATAAAATGAGTTTTTTTCCCATTCAAAATCAAGGAACTTAATCAAAGTTATTTATAAAGTTGCTGACATTGTTTTGTTTTAGTTGTTAAATGGGTTGTAAAATTATATGGAATTTCCTTCTGATAAAAAATATATAAAGTCACTGGTAAATAATAATTTAGAAATGTAAACAAGATTCATAGGGAATAAGCTAATAATTACAGATCCATGGAACGAAACATGTTTTTCATGTTGCTGGTTTGCAAATCTGTAAATCACTGTTTAACATACACTCACCGGCCACTTTATTAGGTACACCATGCTAGTAACGGGTTGGACCCCCTTTTGCCTTCAGAACTGCCTCAATTCTTCGTGGCATAGATTCAACAAGGTGCTGGAAGCAGATTTTGGTCCATATTGACATGATGGCATCACACAATTGCCGCAGATTTGTCGGCTGCACATCCATGATGCGAATCTCCCGTTCCACCACATCCCAAAGATGCTCTATTGGATTGAGATCTGGTGACTGTGGAGGCCATTTGAGTACAGTGAACTCATTGTCATGTTCAAGAAACCAGTCTGAGATGATTCCAGCTTTATGACATGGCGCATTATCCTGCTGAAAGTAGCCATCAGATGTTGGGTACATTGTGGTCATAAAGGGATGGACATGGTCAGCAACAATACTCAGGTAGGCTGTGGCGTTGCAACGATGCTCAATTGGTACCAAGGGGCCCAAAGAGTCTATTGCGTCTATTCAATACAGTGTAGGGAGCTGGTTTGGCTGAGTCAGAGGCTTTTGACTAAGGTTGGCAGGATGAAAGACATGACAAGGATGTGAGATGTAGTAAGTCCACGGTATACGCCATATATCTTGTCCATTTGCAATATTGCCAGAAAACACATAGGAAAACCTAAGTGAAAGCACCACTATGTCTTTTTGGATCAGAACAGAAGATAAATCAAAGTTATTTGAAGACAGAACCTTTTAAAATATATGGAAAGGATAAATACATTTTTTATTTTATGCAGGCATAGGGGGTACATAGAAAGCACGAGAGATAAGTCCACCAGTAACAGTTTACATTTCTATAATTGTGTTAAAAACCCATTCAATGCTAAAATATAATGGATACAAAACATCATGTGACTTCGTAAAGTTTGTGGGAAAAGCACATAACAGAAGTCATAGTATGTGAAAAATGTTTTGCTTTGGAGAAAAGGGACAATCATGACTGTGGATTCCATTGAAAGAGCGAGACAAGAACTTTTAACATCACAATGAGATCTTCTTCACATCAATAAGAACAAGTTATCTTTAGTTGATGAACCAATATAATTGTCTAGTACCAGTTCCTGATTCATGAAGATAAGAAGAATATAATTCTTTATGATAAGGAACATGTATCCAGCCATGATTGATCAATGGAAGGTATAATAATAACTAAGAACAGAGCATCCCCAGTCCCCAGATCCTGTATAAGATAAGATCTGAAGATTTGGTCTTAGGTTTATCAAAGGGCCTGGACACTGATTTATAAACTATGTGACCAATTTGTGACTTAGTAAATTGGTGAGTAGAGCAAAAATAAATATGTTGTGGAGGACATTTTTATTTGGACACAGACAGTATTATTTGGTTCTGTAAACTGTACCATATAAAGAAGGTGCATCCAAGGTAATGCAAGGCTCTGAGGGTAGATTCGTTGAAAAGTAGAATCTGTCTCTTTTCCTTCTGCAGCTTGTAAAATTATAGCCTGAAGTCAATATGTTGCTAAGGTGCACTGCCCTGCTTCCCCTTACACTATTTGCAATATATATTGACTATAAAGCCAATAGAATACAGTCAATTGACTCCCCTTGTTACATTTTGTTAAAAAAAATCTATTTTCTTTATTTATTCTCCCTAAATCTAATTTGTTTTGGAAACAACATGCACCTTACGTATGTCCCCTATTCCTACATCTCTTTAACAGGTAGCCGTAGGTTACATGCTCAGACATCGCAGACATCTGCCCTGTTCCTTGGCTGTATTGTTGCCTGACATATTGGCTTTTTACTACTTTAAATTGACAAGACGAATAATAAAACTCAAACTAAACTTCCTTCAGCTATTCTCACGAGATGCAGAAACAGTTTTATACTAAGGCATCAATAAATATAGATCCTAACCACTCCTTGACAAACTATTCCTACCGGAGGGTGGATGAAGGCAAATTGCCTAAACAAGATTGTTCTGTAAAATAGTTTTTATTGACCAGCTTAGGATATTAAATGAATCTATAGAGGGATAGTAAAAAAAAATGAGACGGACAAGCAAATGGGATATTCCAAATAGTCTTCTGGAGCATGAAGCCCAATATTAAGGGATATTCCCATGGGATCTACTACTACAAAAAGCCTCCATGCTGCAGATTCCATACAACATATTGCTGGTGACATCCAATGACCTTGAAGATCTGTTATATAATCTACAATGCTTCTGTGTCGTGTAATGAGTCAAAGGTTCAGTGATAATAGACATGGAAGTAAATAGATCAGGACAGCATAGGAATACTGGAAAGTGAAGGCAATTTAGCAGGGACATTATAGGTGGTGTCCAATTTTACAGCAGAATCATATATAACACCAACCTCCCCACATAGTACATGCTATATTCTATGCATTTGTCAACTGCTTGAAATATGTGGAATATTGTATTCAGACTATTTTATCAATGTAATTATTAGGAAAGGCTCAGAGCTGCATTACTTTACACTTCAGTGATTGAAACAGTGTCCTGGTGATGACTTGATGTTATATTATAATGCATTGAATGACCTTCATAAGACCAAAGAGATGTATTAAGTATATAAGGGGCCTAATTCATAAAAAATGTTGCCAGGCAACCAAATGTATTTGACCCTGTCTACACTTTAGGTAGTGCAGAATATTATTGCAGCTAAGGTGAATTCCTTTTTTGGAAAGGTAAACAATGTATACAATATAAAAATATAAAATCATTAACAAATGACAAAGAAAGCAGTAGGATTCATGCTCCTGTCTGGCTTTATAGGACTTCAATAAAGCCCCTTTTCCACTGCAGAGTACTAGGTCAGCTTGCTTTAGTTTGGAAAAAATCTATTCTTTTTTTAAACATTTTTTTTAGTATTTTCACATGACAATACAAAATGAGCATTCCCATAGTCACATCGGGCTTTGAAGAGACGTCAACCAGTTTGGGTAAAATTGGAATCCGTAGCTATGAGGGGAACAATTCAATTCTGATCAGATACCATGTCATTGCTTTCCTGCTGTAGAAAGTATCTGCTTCCCTCATTGAAAAACACAGCTAGATGAATCAGAGCAGAGAAGTTCAGGCAAGTGACACTAAAGAACCAATTTGGATCACTTAATAACCAGCCCATAGCAGGGCTAGAGTACCAAGTATTTTTTGCAATTCTTTTTGCAGTGGAAAAAACGACCAAAGTGGAAAGCTCCTTGAGACATCCTAATTTCTCATACTATGACTGATCTTTTGGAACAGTAATAAAGATTCTTAGACCAAAACTGAAGCTCATTATTGTACCACTATCTTTAGATGTCAAAATAAACAAGGAATCCCATTTGATAAAGTAGGCATTTGATACAAACCTGAGGCTATAGGATTGTTTTTTACGTTAACACTTTTTTTCTTTGCCACCTTATCACATTAAAGGGATCAAGCTTATTTACGCCATATCCACAGGGTTTTCCATAAATACATGATAGAAATGATTCTCACCTCCAAGATCCACACCTTTCTCAGGAACGTGGTCTTCACATAGCTGGACTGAGCAGAGAGTCTGCTTTGCATGTGCGGCCACTCTCCATTCTACTCTATGGGAGCTCTGAGTGTATAGTTTTGTCTATTTCTGTTGGTCCCATAGAGTTGAATAGGTGCATGTGTGGCACACTTTCTGTTAAGCCAAGAATACCCACTTTCCGAAGATAGATGAGGATCTAAGAGGTCAGACATTTATAAAATATCCCCACACTAGATGGAAAAATTCCCTTTTTCTTTAACTGGGAGGCTTTGCAGCTGCCTGCACAATTGGTTGGTCATGGATCCACTGCACAGAGAACTGCAGCACTTACCCTTTCAAGCATATGACCGGCTGTATAACTAGCGGCGCCAATGTGCAGAGAAACATTTTATGGAGATAAATTCGTGAGATGTGGAAAACCTTTAATAACATCTAAGACATTGCTCATTGTATGTTGTGAAGTAAAGAGCTTTGAGCTAATCTCTACCCCTGGTCAGGGGCATCCGCTGATTTGCGTCCAAAATTCACAACTTTCACATCTAGAGTCTGATGATAACTCAGGGAACACTGCAGAAAACCAGACAATGGTAAACTAAAAAAAAGACTGTTTTAGGCGCAAAAAAGGTGCAAATAAACACAAGCACCATGAAAAGTCTCAAAAATGAAAGAAAAAGGCAGGCCAAAACTTTGATACATGCTCTCCATTCAATTGCACGTGATAAAATGCTTCAGACCAGTCTTATAACTAGCTGCAATATTTTAGCAGCAGTCTTAAGTCCTATAACTCAGTGATGCTCAGTATAAAATCCCAGAGAGTGGGTGGGGACTCTCTAAGCAGGCACTTTATGATTCCTCTGTGCCATGAGATGCTGTGAGCTGACAATGTGGTTAGATCATCAGAGTCTAGGTTTATATACACTTTCATTTAGCTTCTGAAAATTCACCAGTATCTGACACATAGAAAAGAGAGATGCGACAGATCAGAGATAATGAGATCCATTAGATGGATATAAAACACAATGACACACTCCAGCTCTGCTATATCTCAGCCATAACACAAACAGAGTCATATCTGCAATATCTCAGCTATAACACACACAGATTCAGCTCTGCTATATCTCATCTATAGCACACACAGAGTAAGCTCTACTATATACCTCCTTCCTCTGCTATAAAGATCTTATGTTATCTGTAGTTTGTAGAGTAAGTCTGGGCATGCTGCTTGCTAGCAGGAAGTGTCTGTGTCTGAGCTTGTCTTATAATGCAGTGGGGAGGTGCAGGAGGCCGAGAGCACTGCATCGTGCAGATAGAAGAAGCTATTCATGAGAAGAATCTGTCCTGCCCACCCATAGATGTTTCCCGTGGCAATCAAAATTGTTTACAGCAGGACTTGAAGAGACAGGTTGTAATTAGAAATGTGAAATACTGTATTTATGTTAATAACAGTGAATTAAAGAATGTGTTATTTTGTTATCCTGAGTATATTTTAGAATCTTGCCTTCATGGGAATACCCCTCTTTCTATCCACAATGGTACTGGCTGGGTCTTGCTTACTCTTTTGGTGCCTAAGGTGAAGCACACCCAGTTCTTCTCTTAATAATGTTGAAATGCTCCCCTTCATGCCATGAATACAGCTGCTATGGATCATATATCATGTGTCACGATACTTTCACTCTGCAGTCAGGGCGTGATGCCATCTGCTGTTATGTTCGCTTCTGCCTATACTGACAGTGCTGCACAGTTTTTAATCTCAACCCTCAATAACATTGTTTCGAGAACAGAACATAATTCAAATCTGCACTTTCTGTTTGTAGGGTCCTACAAATTTAGAAGGATCACACAAACAATGATTTTAACTGTGTGATCATTGATCACACTGATCAATGATTTTAACTCTTCAAATACAACATGATATGCCCATTAGTAAAACAATTACTAACTCCATGTAATGCTGTATTTATTGGCTGCCTATACATTACCCAAGTCGCTGCAATAAAAATATTTGATTAGATATAACTTTTTTGCTTTTCGTTGTCAATTTGCAGTTTTACAAAAACATTGCAGAAATCTTTATCTGGTTTCCATGCGCCATAAATTGGGGGTTTGTCAGTGCTTGCTTCTACAATAAATTATTTTATTAGATGTTCTAAACTGAGATACACTTTAAAGGGAACCTGTCAATTAAACTAACCTGAACTAAAAATTAATAACTCATATTATACAGCAGTAGAACTATATTGTTTCTCCCCATGGCTGTACAGTCCATTTGTAAAGTTGACTCATCATCTATGCATATATTTATGTTCTTCCAGCTCAGCCACTCCTCTAGCTTCCTGATCGATATGGGGCATGTTTTCTCTCCTGCCGAGTATTTTACCTCATTCCCTCTTCCCTCAAGAATGAGAGAGACACTGGATGTGTGTGACTCCCTGAAGAGGAATCAGCTCCCTCATTCCCTCCTCCCTCAGGAATTCCCTTGAGCGCAGCCAAGGTCTCCCTCATTCCGGATGGAGGGGAGAATAAGGTAACTGAGCCAAGTGACTTGTCTGAAGAGAATGCAAGCTTCTTATCAATCAGAAAGCTGTAGGCGTGGTTGAGGTAAAAGAACATGAATACACCGGATTAAGCTCAATGGTAAGACAATTATTCGACTGACATGGGGTAATTTTCATAGATGGCGAGTCAACGTTATGAACAGATTGCAGAACTTTACAGGCAGGGGGAGAAACAATATAGGCAATATAGGAAGTTAGTGCAGGTTAGTGTAACTGACAGGTTCCCTTGAAGTGTACTGAATTTTAAAGCAAAATTGACATCACACAATGATACCAAATCTAGGTGACTACTACATTCTACTACAGTTTGTTTACATTTAGGCCAATTATAAAATGGACCTGATCTTGTTAATACGATTAAAGGAAAATATAGATAAAAATGGAATATTTATTTCATTATAAAACAACCCATTGCTCAAATCAATTTATTCAACATTTTCTGAGGTTTTTTTTTCTTACATTTCCATTTCATTAAAATCTTGCAATAAAGAGATTTTGTTAAAAAAAAAATCTTGCAGTTTTCATAAGCCTTATAACTGACACTCCTTGTTCTTTAGAGATTTCTTTTCAAGAATGTTCTCATTATGGTCACTGACAAGATTACAGTGTAAGGTATACCCTAGAACACAGGGTCAAAACATTCCAAATGACTTCAGCATTGGCCACAGATCATGCCATAAAATAAACATCTGCTGATTATTGATTCCAATGTCCATGTCATCAGGATGACTTGTGGCGAGGCTGTTCTGGGCTTGAAATGCACTGCAAAGCTATTTATTTTATGTTGGGTAACCTATGTGCCTATTGGAAACCTTTGTAAACTTGAATAAAGGAGAATCACCTGCACAGAGGAGTGCATGAGAGTGAATCTTTTTTCCGTGAAGTCTATTGCAAGACTTGCATCTTCCTGCGTGTCACCCCGTTTCATAAATTTAATATTGGGACTACCTCTGGCTGCCTCCTGTAGGATTGGCTGCAATACCATAAAACCTAAGCTCATTCATGGCTCGTTAGAATATTTTATTGAGTGGCGAGCTTATGCTGACCTTCTGTTCTTTTCTTATCTTTATTCTTTCATGTATCATATATGATCATTCCGAGTAATACAGATACATTTTATGAAATGTCTTTGAAATACAGCCTTGTTATACCTAGGATGAATATACATTGAAACTCGTGATTTCTGAACTAATATGGGCTTTTGTTATATGGCTTTGTACATAAGGTTCCATTTTTCAATTGTCCATGTGTTTAATGCTCTTTTAGTCAAACGATTATATTGCTAGTTACTGTCTTGTCCTGGGGAAGGCTCCTTTTGCCAGCACTAGGGATGATGGATCACGTGACATGGGTGATGGGTCATGTGACCCATGTCAGGTGAGTGAATGATACGGAGCCCACATTGTGCAGCCTATTCTGAACCAGATTAGTTTAGAGAATGGAGCTCCTGGTGCCAATTATGCTCCTGGGCTTAGGGATCACCCCACCAGAGGTGAAACCCATAAATGAGTGCCTATATGTATTTTTGGTATTTGCACATTAATAGATTAATGACTAAAAAGCTGTAGCTTTAACACATCGATCTTGATTTATCCTTCTATGATGTAACACTTGATGATCATTTTTACTGTGGACCATAGTGGATAATTGAAGAGCCCGAAGCCATTATATATTTTTTCCATGATTATGTCATTTTACTGAGGACTTGGCTGCGTGCACCTCTATACCGAAGGTTATCCTAAGGAGAGCTTGGTGTAATTGAGTAAGCGGACTATATACTTTTTTGATTATGTTATCCAAATTTATAATTTGGTTGTGGTTTTAACTGTATCACATCCAGAGAAGGTGAGTAGATATTAATCTGTCTTACTTACCTACTCAATACCTACTCAATCCTACACTATAGGTTGCACTTTTGTTTTCTTCTCCTTTTTTTCTGATATATCAGACATTGAAGGGTATAGGAACATGCCGAGAAAACACACTCCATTGAAGGGCAAAGCCACATGCCACGGCAATGAGATGTGGACATCACAGTTCAATGTGACCATGCTTTAAGCTATAAGAAGGGTTTGCTTTTACCCCAGAGATAACTGTCCTGTTTGATGACCTATTAGCAATATTCTAGTAATGCTCCGACTTTCCCGAATCCACTGTGCTATACTGTAACTGGAGTCACCAGTAGGGGATCAGAGGGCATGGAATATGATTTTACTGTAAAATTGCTGACCAAAACGTGTCTTCATGTGATTAATCTAATGATGGACATAATCAGAGCGCACATGCTATATTGCACATGGCCTTGGCAATTACTTCATGACATCTTGATTGCTGTAGTAACTAATTCAGCTGCTGGATGCGCAGAGCACATTAATCAGTATGGGAAGATTGCAACTTGATTGTGTATTTGTAGCAGTGAAACATTAGCTATAGTTGGTTACAGAATATGTAAGCAGTGGCTAAATCCATGTAACTTTCTGGCTCCTTTTACAGCAACGTCTCTCTGTTTGATTTGAGAAGTGGTTTTGTTCATGCTCAATTTCAATCAATTAAAAATTCTTTTTTATTTCCCTTAGTGGAACTAACCTGATGAGATGTTATCTTACTGGGACACCTTAACCATACTTGCAGTAGTTTACTCATACAGAGAAGAAAACCATTCTCTGCAGGGTTGTGCCTAACTGCTCTGCTTCCTGTGATAGCAAAAACAATGTTCCCTTTGTAAATTTGTTACATTTATTTGTACCACAGTACATTTAAAGTACAAAAGTAAAATATAAAAACTTTCTACTTGCTCTGCACTATGCCAAAATTAGCAATTTTCTAATTTACTCTCATTAGCTATCTGCAGCCATTTGCCAACTTGCAGGCTAGCAGCTAAAAGTTATCTTATCTCTCTGGCTGTCTTTGTGTAACTGGTTGCCATAGGGTAGACAGAGGTGAGGAGCGTGGGTGTTGTTGGGAGGGGTTACTAGCACAAGCACGCTCCGGATCAGTAGCTGCTGGGTGCAGGAGAATATCAGTCCTAACAGCTTGTAAAAAGCTACAGGGCCTGGAGTGATGTCATAAGCATGTGACTGATCACATACATCAGGTCATCCAATTACATACAATGTAGAAGAACTGTTTGTGTTTGAAAGTTTGAATATTGTAAAAATGTTTATGTATGGAAGTTAAGTGCACAAAAGACAGGAATCAGGCTCCCAATCAGTTCTAATTAATAGCATCACTTCCTACACAGCCTAGGGCAGCGATGGCGAACCTTTTGGAGACAGAGTGCCCAAACTACAAACAAAATCGACTTATTTACCGTGAAGTGCCAACATGGCATTTTAAGCTGTAACTTATTGCTCCCTGTTCTTTCACATCTTTCAATTGTATCAGCCGTCTGAGGCCACCAATACAGTTGAAAGAAGGAAGGCAAATTCAGACTCTCATTGTAGCTTCTCTCCAGGGTCTCTCTGTAGAGGAGGAATGGTGGGTCCAGAATGAGGACCTCAAAAGATATTGCAGTTCTGTCAACACCTTCTCATTTTCCCCGCAGTTCCAAACATCCAATAAAGTGTCACTTTAAAATAATGCTGAGAGCAGCATCTCTTAAGTTGCCTGGGACTGCAGTAAGATTTTGTGGATTTGGTCCTCTTTGGGGAACTCTGTCCTGGGGTGATGGCCTGAGTGCCCACAGAAATGGCTCCGAGTGCCACTTCTGGCACCAGTGCCATAGGTTCGCCATCCCTGGCCTAGGGCATGCAGAAAAGTGATATGACCTTTGATGTTCTGACAAAGCCTTTTTCTCTTATTTATATGGTATGTGTGGAGCTTGTCTCTGGGATTGCATTTAAACAGTTCTGTAACTATTAATTCACTGAGCCTGATACTGCTGTATAGATGCCCATAACTTAGTTCTGGTGCTGTCATTTGGAACAGAACTTGTCTCTAAATTTATGTACTATGCTCAGTTCTGTTGCTGTATTTATGTACTGAGGGTGGTTCTGGTGCTATATTAATGTACTGTAGAAAAGAACCAGAAAGAACTGCAGTGGGACGGAGTAAAAGAACCTTGGGGGGCATATAACATTGTAACACTATAACACCTGATATATGAAGAGGCGGTTGCCTGAGTGAATTCTACAACAGGTCCAGCCGGGGATATAATTGTGCTTTATCCTGTGACGGCAACAATATACAACAAACGACCTGTATCCGCCCCCTTTCCGCCCACTTGCAGTGAGGGTGGCATAAGGCCAGAAATTAGGACTTTTTTTTTAGCTTGTTCATCAGAAAACTGCCATATAAACCATGAAAAATTCCCTCCTGTCTCTAATAAGCTCAGTACTAGCACATCAAACTGTTACTAATTAAGTTAAATTAGTTATCTAATTACCAAACATGGTGGCACAATTATCACAAAGGTGCATTGCCAAAGTTTTGTCAGAAGGGACCTGAAATCTAGCATAGATAAGGACTAGTCTGTAATTATTTCTAGTTATTTGTAGGGTGGGCCCCAAAAATGTACTTTCTCTGCACAGTACAAGGTTCTCCATTCTGCCACAGTGAGCAGTCAATCAGTGGACGGACTATTTTAGTACCCTGTCTACTTTGTAAACTTGACTTTCATACTTGTCTCGTAGCACAGTTTGCTTAGGTAATTATCACTTGTACCCGTACAGTTATTTTTACAGACAGCTTGCTGGTCTGCGCAACAACCTGATGTCAAGATAATTGCACCGAATGTCTCTGTTATGCAATATACAAAGCACATTATGTATGAGCAATCAATTGTTCACAAGGACACAACGAGCTTGTACTTTATTAAATAACTACATAGTCTTAATGCTAAATAACGTTATGAAATAACTACATAGGCTTAATGCTAAATAACTCTTAACATGCACGTATTGGTTAAAAATTCCCTATGTACACTATAATAAGAATTCCTTTATCTATATATAGCGCTCACAGATTATGCAGCGCTGCACAGAACTTGCCAAATAAGTCCTTGTCCCCAATGCGGCTCACAATCTAATCAACCTACCAGTATGTTTTGGAGTGTGGGAAGAAACTGGAGGACCCAGAGGAAACCCACGCAAACACAGATAAAAAAAATACTAACTCAAAGCAGATGTTGAGGAAAGTGATCTACAGTAAGGTAAAGATTTGGTTGAAGGGAGAGGTAGGATCATTTGAAGGAGAGCGTTGGATATCAATCCATAGGGACCAAGTTATTTGGAATTTTGAGTAGCTATGGTTACTAAGAGCACTCCTATGTTTATGATTTTAGAGGAGTTTTTCCTTCTCTTCCAGTGATGGATGATCATATAACCTCTTGGATCCCTACTGTTCCTGAGAATGAAGGGGCCACAGTGGTGAGTCCTACTTCTCAAACTTATCAGGCTATGAATGGAAAAAAGTGTGAAAAACATATTACAATACATTGTGAAGATCCATGGGTGTTCCAGGGATTAGACCTGGCTATGACGTATTTCCAAACCTTTTAAGAAGAATCTAAGCTGCCACTGACAATCAATCAATTTTATTTTATTCTTGTCGATGACATAGCAACAAAATATTCTGCAATGTTGTCCACAGATTCAAGGCTACATTCACACGACATTGTGCCCGCCATACCGTTGTACAGTGGGCACACGTTGGCGCCTGGAAGAGGAGCAGAGGGTGAGCGCCGCTCACACCCGCCCCTCTCCATGGCAATATACAGCACGCGGCGCGGTATTACGAGAGGGGATAGAACATGTTCTATCTTTCTCCCGGCAACGAAATGGTATGGTGCCTCACGCTCATTGCCGTCTATGGGGGACGTATATACGGCGTATATATGTTGCTCGTATACACATCCCCCGTAAGTACACATGAATCAGCATGAGAATCAGTAATGAATCAATGAGAATCAGTACAAGCTTCCAGTCAAGTTCAAAGTTCCAAGTTCTGTATCAAACGTGGATCATACATAGATTTTATCTGAAGCTATTTGCCCTATCAATTTTTTTTTAAATGTAGAAGGAAAACCCACAACTTCCATACAGATGTCTTTTTTCATTACATAAAATCCGTCACCGATTTCTGCTGTTCAACTGTGCAAACTGTGCCACCATGCTACCCAATACCGTTACATCGGCAAACGTGACTGGTTTCTATACGGTTTCTTGTATACTTTATTGAACAGAAGGCAGCATGTAAAGTAGTCACCTCATTGACAAACACATCAGTATTGGAAGTTAAAGCTACACTGAGGTCATACATTTTGCAATATTAGGCCAATTGCCAAATGTCATTGTCATTATAAGAGCGTGAACTACAGGAATGTCTACATTATGTCTACCTTCTTCTCAATGCCATTTTAGTGTTCTATTTAAATGCCACTTCAGTAACACCAGTGTCCATGACCAGACCGTGTATGGTCTACCCTCCCGAATCTTATGACAGTACAAAACTGTCACTCCCTACATGGGGCAGCACAGTGGCTCAGTGGTTAGCACTACAGTCAAGCAGTTCTGGGTTCAATTCCCATCCAGGACAACATCTGCAAAGAGTTTGTATGTTCTCTCCGTGTTTGCTTGGGTTTCCTCCCACACTCCAAATCATACTGGTAGGTTGATTAGATTGTAAGCCCCATGGGGATAGGGATGGGGACTGATTTGCCAAGCTCTGTGTAATCTGTGTGCACTGTGTAAATAAAGGAATTATTATTATTAAGGAGTTTCCAGTAACTCAATTTATCAATCTAGATCTCCCTTACTCTGTCATTGCCCTTGTACAGTACAGTGGTGACAATAATGAGACTGAATGCAAAATAAGGTCCTGGAAGGTCGGACAAGCACACATTGGTCACAGGCATTGAGGATAACATGACATCCAAAATTATGCAGACCTTAATAAATATATTAGTAATATTTTACTCCCCACACATAACAAAAATTATAAGTAAAGCAGACAACCACTTCAAATAACCTCCAACTTCCCCCACTCATTGTATATAAAAATCAGGCTGTATATGTAACATCTGTACCAGCATCATCCTGTGTCCAGGGGGTACGGATGAGGAAGTGCTGTTTTTTTCATTGTGTTTCACTCTGACATTGGTGGTGTGAAAAGTAGTTTACGTTTCCTAAATCTTTACTTCGATTTTACATCTAATACCAGGAATGCAAGATGATACTTGGGTTTAAAGTTACATCTAAAGTTTTATAGTAGTTTCCAAAGACATTTATAAGTATCCTACACAGACAAGTGACGTGTGTGACTGCTGTTCCCCTGCATTCACATGGTGTCTGCAACACAGAGGACAAGTCATAAATAGAGGTTCTGGGTGCTGGACCCTCATCAATCTGATTTTAAAAACATAGTTTATGGGTAGTTGTATTTACCGTATATACTCGAGTATAAGCCGACCCAAGTATAAGCCGAGGCCCATAATTTTACCACAAAACCTGGTAAAACCTATATATTTTTTACTCGAGTATAAGCCGAGTTTGGGTTTTCAGCACATTTTTTTGTGCTGAAAAACTAGGCTTATACTCGAGTATATAAGGTATATACAATGCTAGGTTATAAATCTTGACCAGTGTAAGATTGTCGAGTCATACATTGCACCATCTATTAGTTAATCTAATTCCCTCAAGAAAACTATGTCAAAATTTTGGCCCATCTGCATAATTTTTATCGTCCTAACTTTTTCCCTCGAAGCCACATCTCCTCCTTCATACAAATCAGAAAAGTGCTAAAAACTGTCTAAAAAGTTGGGCTGGGGTAGTTTATAGGTAATTTAGTAAACAGGGCAAATCTTAAAAAAGACCCCCCAATGTAATTATAATATATAAATTTCCCCCAAAATAAATTATGACAATTCTAAAATAAACAAACTCCCCTTTATTCAATGATGTGTCCCTCACATTGTGAAAGTGTCTGATATTAATTATTGTAACCGTGCAATGCATATATACAGCATCAGAACCAAGTTTAGTACATAGATAAAGCACCAAACTCCAAAAAACACAGCATCTGTATCTGTGTGCGGATCTCTAGATATCAATAACATCTGCGTTTTAAAGTTTGATCATTCTAAACATCCGTAATCCTAGAAAGTGAAAAAAACTGGTAGCAAACTTTATCTTAGTTGAATAGTAAAGTAACCCTAACCATGAAGGTTATTCAGTATGAAAATACAACAGCTGCACAATGTCTTAGCGTCTGGATGAAGCAAATGCTATAAAAACCAATATGAAAAGTTCATAAAATATATTGATTCCTGACAATGTCAGATTTCCTGCCAAAGATTCTTGATAGTGTCAAATCAACTTTAGTTTTTGTTACTTTTATTTCCAGTTATCTCTACAAAAGATCAGGAAATTGTAATTAATTTATACAAAACAATCCATTTCCTTCCAGATTAGCTGTTCATTCCTTACACAATAGCAACAGTTTTATCAAAAAACATACATTATAGATAAAGCTCCAAGAGATTATCACAGCGTCTTGGAAATTTTCACTCATTCTGTATAATACATGAAAATGATTCACTATTCAATAGATGTAATTTGACAAAATCATATTTGAACATTTATTGTTTATGTTAGTGCAAGAATTCCATTTGTTTAACCCATTGAGTCCTCTTCATAAAGACAAGGTGTTTCCTGCATATTGCACCAAACACCCACCAGTAAGCATTGAAAAGCCCCTGGCAAAGTATGTGGGCGTAGCCATCTTGGGGCGGATCAGTGCCCCCCCTTGATGT
Source organism: Engystomops pustulosus (assembly GCA_019512145.1). NCBI lineage: Eukaryota > Metazoa > Chordata > Amphibia > Anura > Leptodactylidae > Engystomops > Engystomops pustulosus. The sequence goes on along the minus strand of WNYA01003075.1, from coordinate 4,243 downwards.
CATCAGGGGCAGTGATCCATTGCTGTGACAACCGGGAGACTCCCAGGCTTGTCATTCAGCACCGATGGCACACTGTTGTAGATCAGTAAAAAATCCCTATGTGTTGTAATACAGTAGCATTGCAGTGTATGTTATGATCAATAGGACCACCTAGGGTTCTAGTAGGGTTAAAATACAGTATAACTTTCAAAAATGAAGTAAAAAAAAAGATAAAAGTTAATAAATACCAAAATGTTCAACTCATCCTCCTTTCCTTAGAATTGATGTACAAATAAGAATAATATAATGGTTATTCACCACGGTGAACGCTGTAACGGATAATAACCAGTAAATGTCTGGATTTTTTTTAACATTTTGCTACAAATAAATTTTTTTATAAAAGCAATTAAATAGTCGTGCAGTCCCCAAAGATGTAGCAATGAAAACATCATCTCATGCCACAAAAAATGGTACCTTATACAGCTCCATACACTGAAATATGAAAATTCAGGAAAAATTAAGAATTTAGTTTTTACAAAAGATTTTCATTTTTTAAATCTACTAAAACATAAAAAAAACAATAGAAATTTGTTATCTCTATGATTGCACCGACCAAAACAATAAAGGGGAGGTATCATTTGGTGTGCACAGTAAAAGCCATAAAAACAGGGCCCAAAAGAAAATGGAACAAATATGGGTCAATTTCACTGCATTTGAATTTCTTTTCAGCTTCCCAGTACACGGCATGGAATATATAATATGAATATATTATATAAATACCAGAACTAGGAAGTACAATTTGTTACCCAGAAAACAAGCCCTTATACAGCTCTGTACACGGAAATATAAAAAAGTTATGGAATTTTGAAAGCGGGGAGTGAAAAATGGAAACACAAAAACCAAAAAGAGCAGTGTCCTTAAAGAGTCAAGTTCAAAAATCCTAACATTATGGTCTGTCCAACGAGCTGGCTCCATAATAGGCAAATGGGAAGCATCTGTATCTGTTTTTCCTTAGGATGGAGTCTTTTAAGCCAAGCACTGCTCCTCTGGGAAATGGGCATGTATACAAGGTCTATGTCCCAGAAAGTAAAAATTGTGGTGGTAGTGCCTCCTCTTGGAAGGCGTTAATTCTATAAGTTAATATCGGTCCCTTTAACCAAAGAATGGGAGAATGGGAGAAAGAATGTACAAAGTGCACCCACCCCAGACATACTGGGGGTCATTTACTAAGTGCCCGATTCACGTTTTTGCGACGTGATACCCGAATTTTTCCGTTTTGCGCCAATTTTCCCTCTATTGCCCCGGGATTTCGGTGCATGTGATCGTATTGTGGCGCATCGGCTCCGGCATGCACGCGGCGGAAATCGGGGGGGGGGGTGGCTGTAAAAAATCACGACGGATTCGGAAAAACAGCCGCATTTTTTAAAAAAAAGTGTCTCTCGACACGCGCTTACCTTCATCCAGGATGGCTCGTGAACTCCAGTGCGTTCCGATGCTCTTCAGCACAGCAGCGACACCTGGTGGACGTCAGAGGAACTGCCTTAGTGAATCCCAGCCGGACCCGAATCCACCGCAGAGAACGCGCCGCTGGATCGCGAATGGACCAGGTAAGTAAACTGTTGACATAGCGAATACACTCTTGTTCTCTACACCCTAAACCTTGGTTGAAACACTTCTGGAAATTACAGTTGCAGCACAACAGGTACAGACATCACCTTTAAGAGACATATTTAAAAGCCATAATTGGATTTACATTTAACATGGGTAAAATGTAGACACGATTCTGGATAATATTATTGCTAAAAGTGTGAAATGTGTCTCTAAAAAAATTATTACCATATATACTCGAGTACAAGCCTAGTTTTTCAGCACAAAAAAATGTGCCGAAAACCCAAACTCGGCTTATACTCGAGTAAAAAATATATAGGTTTTACCAGGTTTTGTGGTAAAATTAGGGGCCTCAGCTTATACTTGGGTCGGCTTATACTCAAGTATATACGGTATATCCTGTAGCCTGTTCAGGGTTAACAAAGCAAATAACATTTTGTTCTCCCGAAGAGATTTTTTTTCCGTGTGGGGGCAACATCATATCTTGCCTCTGTATTGTATTTTTCCTTTGTCATTTTCCTAGGAACATATTAATAATTGTTGACTTTCCTCTAGTGAGTAAGATAAGTCCCTAACCAAGTAGGTTATGCCCAGTTGACAGCTTATACCTGCATTTCAAGGAGTAATATTAAAGATTCCTGAAAAGACTCTAAGCGTCCAGGGCAGAGGTGGTGGAAAAATAAACACATTTACCCTGCTCCAGCTCCCGCTTCCCATTTTGTGCTCATAAGACCTGCTTCCCCCAACGAGGCCACACAATATCTAAAGCAAGTGCCATGACCCCCTGAAACTTCCAGCCAGACACAGTGCAAAAAACTTGCCATTCAACAACTTTTACTGTATAATAAAATTAATTTCAGGAATCTGGAAAACCCCTTTAAGGTAACTGCATAATGCAGGGTTATAAGCAGGGTTGGCTCCAGGATTCAGTAGGCCCCTGGGCGACAGAGCCTAAGTGGGCCCCTTTGCAGTGAACTCACATGGCAGCATTAAAAATTCCGAAGCTAAAACAGTCTCATGTTGCCTAAAATATTCCCTAGCTCATCATATCAGCCCCCTCATGGTTATTTTATATACAGCCCCCTCATGGTTATATAAAGCCCTCCTCACCCCCTGTGAGTCATTAGATAAAGCCCCCCTCATCCCCATGGATTACTTATGTACAGCCTTATGTGGGCCCCCCAGCCGGCCCTGGTTCTAAGAAAAGATGTCCCGGCATTGGTATTCCTTGGGCAATAGGAGCATTTGGTAAAAGCACAAGAGGTGACATGACAGGTCATTTTTCATGTGCTTTCTCTACTTTCATGCTTTCTTCATACAGGATTGTGTCAGCCTCATCAACTAATAGTGCTAGTCAATTGTCAAAAATCCTCATATGATTGGATGAAAGCATGGGCCTATAAGAAGTGGATGACAATGATTGCCTCTCATAACCCTTGTTAAGGGGTGGAATATTTTAGGTAGCATGTAACCGGTTAGCTCTTAATGATGATATGTTGGAAGCAGAAAAAATGAGCAAGCGTGAGGATCTGAGCACCTTTGACAATAAGTCATATTGTTATATCTAGATCACAATGTCAGAGAATTCCCAATACTCCAGTTCAAATCATGCAAAAGTCAGTACTTAAAGAAAATCTACCATCAAAATCTAGAATGATAAACCAGGGACACTTACTCATAGATCCAGGCACCGTGACTGTGGTATCCATGGCCTCCTTCCTTCTAAAATCAACTGTGAATTTGTCTCATCCAACCCCCTGCTCTCTCCCTTCTCCCTCTGCCTGTGCCTCTAGCTGGAAGTGCAGTGGGAGGGGAGACACGCTCTGCTCATTGTAACAGCCTGTGAAGATACAGCACTGAGGGGCTCTGGAAACACCCACCAGAGCCTTTCAGACTCACTAGCATAATTAAAAGTTGATTTTAGAAGGGAGGAGGTTATGGATAAAAATATAAGAAGATTACCACAGTCACAGTGCCTGGATCTATGGGTAAGTGTCCCTAGTTTATCCATGCTTGAGTATGATAGTAGATTTCCTTTAATAGAAGAAATCCAAATAGGGACAACTAATGAACAGGTGACAGGATCATAGGCTCTGCTGGCTGACTTATAGATGTGGAGCGCAGTATATATTTAAAGTATTTAAAGTATACAGTAGTAGATTTGTAACCTAGTAGATAAGGCTGGGAAATGACATGGGTCCATCAAGTCCAACCTGTAGAGGAGGACACCTTACCTCAAAAGGGCAGTGAGACTATTGAGGTTGTATTGTATCTGTGCAGTATATATACAGGCAGTCCCCGGGTTACATACAAGATAGGGCCCGGAGGTTTGTCCTTAAGTTGAATTTGTATGTAAGTCGAAACTGTATATTTTATAATTGTAGATCCATACAAAAAATTTTTGGCCCCAGTGACAATTGGAGTATAAACATTTTTTGCTGTAATGGGTCCAAGGATTATTAATAAAACTTCATTACAGACACCTTACAGCTGATCATTGCAATCTGGGACTATAGTAAAGCATTAAGAAAGCTTCACCAGAGGTCAGAGGGGTCTGTCTGTAACTATGGGTTGTCTGTAAGTCGGGTGTCCTTAAGTAGGGGACCACCTGTATATATATATATATATATATATATATATATATATATATATATAT